>JACERR010000277.1:0-5000 GCA_016760335.1 Gastrodia elata
CACACACAAGGACACACACATAGAGATTATTTATATACTGTGTGTGTGTGTCTGTGTGTGCATATTTATATATGGTTGCGAGTATATATGTGTTTGTCATATAAGTATGTGTGTGTGGGTTGGGTATACCTACTCACAACTGTATCTAAATCTATAGACACACACACATATGTATTACATAGTTTCTATCTGTTTATGTTTGTGTGTTTGTGAGCATGTGTGTATACATACTCAACTGTATATAAATATATAGATACACACACGTATATGTTATATATATATATATATATATATAATCTCTATGTGTGTGTGAGTGTATATTTTTATACTCAACATACACACACACACATACACACTCATATATACTAATCTCTATGTGCACCTATATCACACACTCATATATCTACTAATTCGTGTGTCGGGTATACATACTCACATAGAGATTAGTATTTATGAGTGCGCGTGTGTGTGTTAGATATACACATACACACAATCATATATAAATATATAGACGCATATACGTATGTGTTATATACATGTGTATATACAATTATGAGTATCTATACCCAACACACACACACACACACTCATATAATAAATATATATACATATATATAGACACACACATATACATAGATATTAGTATTTCTGAGTGTGTGTGTGTGTGTATGTGTCTGTTTGTGCCTATATACCAATACTCAACACACACACACACACACATTAATATATACTAATCTCTATGTGTGAGTGTGTGTGCACACACTCATTTATACTTATCTTATCTCTATGTGTGCATGTGTGTGGGTTATATACAAGATTAGTATATATGAGTGTGTGTGTGTGGGTTATATACAAGATTAGTATATATGAGTGTGTGTGTCTGTGTATGTGTTGGGTATTTATATATAGGCACACTCACACACAAACACACATATAAGGATTAGTATATATGTGTGTATGTGTGTGTGTGTGTCTCCATGTGTGTGTATGCACCTAATATATGAGTGTGTGTGTGTGTGTTTGTATGTATATATACTCACAACCAAATATATATATAGGCATGTGTGTCAGGTATACATACTCACATACATGTGTGTATATATATTTATATGAGTATGTGTATATATGAGTGTGTGTGTGTATGTCACACACACTCATATAAACTAATCTCCATGTGTGTGTGTGTGTATGTATGTGTGTGTGTGTCTATTTGTCTTTGTGTGTGTGTGGATGTATGTGTGCACCTCAAACACACAAATAAATATGTAAATACTCACAGCCATATATATATATATGTGTGTGTGTGTGTGTGTGTGTGTGTGTGTGTGTGTATGTCTATATATGGATATATACATATATATAGACACACTCATGTATGTGTTATAATTATACGGTTGTGAGTATGTATATAGACACACACATAAACACACAAATATATAACACATATATATAGGTGTGTGCCTATATATATATATATATATATATATATATATTATGTGTTTGTGTGTATGTATATCTAATACACATACACACATACACACATAGAGATTAGTATATATGAGTGTGTGTGTCTCCATGTGTGTGTATATACACAATATATATGTGTGTGTGTGTGTATGTGTGTGTGTATCTATATATAAATGGATAGAAATTTAAAGACACACTCATATATGTCTTATAATTATATGAATGTGAGTATGTATATAAACACACACACACACACACAAACAAACACATAACTCATATATATGGGTGTGTGCATATATATATATATATATATATATATATATATATACATGTATATAACATATACATGTTTGTGTGTATATATATCCAACACACATACAAACACACACACATAAAGATTAGTATATATAAGTATACGTACTCACAACCTTATATATATACACAAACACACACACACACACACACACCCAAATACAAACACATAAACATAGAGATTAGTATATATGATTGTGTGTGTCTCTCTATGTTTGTGTATTTGTGTGTGTGTGTATACCCAACACACACACACACACACACACACTCATATATACTAATCTCTATGTATGTGTGTTTGTTTGTGTGTGTGTTTTGTGTATACATATACACACACATAAACACACACACTCTCATATATATAAGTATATATGAGTGCGTGTTTGTGTATATGTGTTGTGTGTGTGTCTATATATATTTATATATGGTTGTGAGAATCTATATATTTATATACGGTATATATATAGAGATATACACACACACACACACGCATACACAAACACATAAATATAGAGATTAGTATGTGAATGTATATACACATTCATGTATATGTGTGTGTCTATATATAGAGACACACAAAGACACACACACACACACATAGAGAGATAAGTGTATATGAGTGTATGTGTGTGTGTTTGTATGACACACTGCACAAACTCACAAACAGACACACACACATAGACACTCATATATAGACACACATTTCTTATCACACAAACTCATTTACACGAGATTAGTATATTTGAGAGTGTGCGTATATTAATATGCACACACACACACACATAGAGGCATATATAACTCACACACACTGATATATATATATATATATATATATACTGATATATATATATATATATATATATATATATATATATATACTTATACTAATCTCTAAGTATGTGTGTTTGTATAGGTGTATGTGTGTGTTGGGTATGTATACTTGTGTGTGCGTATATATGTATATATGTATATGTTTGTGTGTGTTTGTGTGTGAGACAAACACACACACACACACACTCATATATACACCATATATATACTTATCTCTATATATTTATATACAGTTGTGAGTAGGTATACCCACCACACACACACACACATACACACACACACACACTCATATATTTGAAGATGTATAGATTTATGTTATATATTCATATACATGCACACAACCATATATATATTTGTGTGTGTGTGTGTGTGTGTTTGTTTGTGTGTGTATGTGCGCCACATCCACACACACACGTATGTGTTATATATGAGTGTATACTAATCTATATATGTGTGTGGGTATTCATGCTAATATATACTAATAAATATATACCCTCACACACACACACAACACATAGAGATTAGTATATATAACTACGTATACCCACACACACATAAAAATAACACATACATGTGTGTTTGTATAATTATATAGAGACACACACACCCATATTTGCTAAATAGTGTGTCTATGTGTGTTCATATATATACATGAATATATAACACATACGTGTATGTGTTTATATATTTAAATATGGTTCTATTATGTGTGTGTGTGTGTGTGTTAGCGTTAAGTATACACACACACATAGGGAGAAAAGTATATATAAGTGTGGGTATATGTCTATATATATTTATATACTATTGTATATATTTGATATACATACTTACAAAAGCACACACACATTCACACACACACACACTCATATATACTTATCTCTATGCATGTGTATTCATTATACATAGAGATCAGTATATATGCGGGTGTATGTGTGTGTGTGTATGTTTGAGTGGATATATATATAAATATAGTATATATGACTGTGTGTGTGTGTGTGTGTGTGTTGGGTATATATACTCATAACCCACACACAAACACGCAAACACACTCATATATACTAATGTGTTGTGAGTGTGTGTGTGTGTGTGTGTCAATATATATATATATATATATATACATATATATATATATATATATATATAGTTATTAATATGTGTGTGTGTGTCAATATATACTCATTAGAAGCATATACAAAATTCAGGCAGCAAAAATAAATATTCCAAACACTTTTACCATGAATAAAGTTGCTATTGGTAATAACAGGGGAGAAGGAGAGTTTGAGGGGTTCTATTTTAACTAAATACGGCCAACCCGAGAGCAATTGATATTATTTTAGCTCTCATCATCATCAAAAAGAGTATACCTATGAATGCCATGGCAATCTTGGACATCATCATAAGAAAGTTTGGGATTTAAGATGCCAATTAAATCAATGTTGTGAATGAGAACAAAATATTAAGCATTAGCAATTCTCAAATCAGGGTAAAAAGGCAAAATCATTCCAGGAAGAAATTATAGAAAATATAATTGATATCATAGTAAACCAGAATGGCCTCTCCCTCATTTGCTAATCAAAATAGATTTTCTTTTGTCACACTAGCAATCAAGATGAAAAAAGGCTTCACAATCAATACATGCATTTGGAGTTCACTCATAAAAAACTCTTTGCAGAATAATTTCACAATTGAGGTGCAGCTTAATGAAGTAAGGAAGGGAAGAGCTAGAGCTAATTTCAACACGATCCTCACAAATGCAAGATGCGAACAACATGACATAAGATCATAAGGCTGAGGCACCCCGATAGCACTGGCTATTTTTGGGAGGCGATCGTTTGTCCAACTGAAGAGGGAGACCTAGCTGGCGATTTCAGACTGGAACAGAGGAAAAGGCTGAGGCAGACGGGAGTAAGTCATTGGTTCATCTCTTAATAAGAAACGGGTTATTGAAGAAAAGCCATGGTTCTCCATTTAAGATCAGGCTAACATCATCTTCAAAGGAGAGGGAGCCCTTCGAATACCAAAATTTAGTCATAGCGTTAAGTATGTGTGTGTGTGTCAATATATATATATATACATATATATATATATACTTACACACACACACTCATATATACTTATCTCTATGTGTGAGTGCTGATGTGTGTATGAGTTGTGAGTATCTATACCCAACACACACACACATAAATATATATATATATATATATATATATATATATATATATATGTGTGTGTGTGTGTGTTGGGTATATGTACACACACATATGTGTTATCACACACTCACACATACTGACACATACATATGAAGATAAGTATATATGAGTATAAATATACACACGCACATATGAAGATAAGTATATATGAGTGTGTGAGTGTGTGTGTGTGTGTATGTT
>JACERR010000277.1:12500-17500 GCA_016760335.1 Gastrodia elata
TTTGTGTATATACATATACATGTATACACCCACAATTATATAGACACACACATACACATTCATATGTGTCTGTGTGGGTGTCTGCATACATACATACAAATACACACACACTCATATGTGTATGTTGGGTATACACACATATATATATATAACTATTAGTGTGTGTGTTTATATATATATATATATATATATATATATATATATATATATATATACACACACACACACACACATGTGTATATGTATTGGGTATATGTAATCATAGTAGTATACACACACACACACACACTTATATATACTAATCTCTATGTGTGATGGGTGTGTGTGTGTACCTAACACATGTGTCTATGTGTATTGAGTATACACATTCATAATCGTATATATATATATATATATATATATATATATATATATATATATATTTATATGTATATAAACACACACACGTATGTGTGATCACACACATATAAATAAATATATAGAGCACATATATGAATATATAACAAATACATGTGTGTGTCTATATATTTATATATGATTGTGCGTATGTATACCCAACACACACACACACATAAACACAAATAATATATATGTGTGTGTCTCACACTCATATATATATATATATGAGTGTGTCTCACACTCATATATACTTATCTCCATGTGTGGTATATATGTGTGTGTGTTATGTGTGTGTGCGCATGTGTATGAATATATATATCACATACATGCACACACACACACACTCACACACTCATATATCCTAATCTTTATGTGTGTGTATTTGTATGTATCTATATGTGTATATGTATTATATACATATATATAATGCATACATGTGTATATTATATATATGTGGTTGAAAGTAAATATACCCAACACACACACACACATACACACACACATAGAGATTAGTATATATATAGACACATATGTACACACATCATTTTTATATATAAATATAAATATATATATATATATATATATAAATATAAATATATATATATATATATATACTTATATATATTTGTATGTGTTGGGTTTACATACTCACAAGCATATATAAGTGTGTGTGTGTGACACACACATAACTGTATATAAATATATAAACACACACTAATACTCACATATAGAGATAGCACACACTCTTATATATATATATATATATATATATATATATTTACATACACACACAAACACACACATATAGAGATTAGTATATATGAGTGTTTGTGCTTGTGTGTGTGTGTGTGTGTGTGTTGTGTGTGTCTCACACACATAATATCTATATATGAGTGTGTATACCTAATTTATATAGATAAGTATTTATGAGTATATGTGTGTTGGTATATGTATATATCATACACACATATAGACACATACATGGAGATTAGTATATATGTGTGTGTGTGTGTGTGTGACACACACATACACACACACACAAACATGCATGCACACACACACACACACACACACATGAATATAAGTATATACATACTAATATAGATTAGTATATATAAGTGTCTGTGTGTGCAAATTTATATATAAGAGCGTGGATGTGTTACAAGTATATATGAGTATGTGTGTATAAATACTAATATCTATGTGTGCGTATATATATATATATATATATATATATAGACACACACACACACACACTCGTATTTACTAATCTCTATGTGTGTGTATTTTTTTGTGTGCACACATACGTGTTTGTTTATATATTTATATACGATTGTGAGTATGTATACCCACTCATATAGAGATTAGTATATATGAGTGTGTGTTATCTCTATATTTGTGTGTTTGTGTGTGTGTGTGTTATGTGTCTCACACACATAATCTCTATATATGAATGTGTATACCCAGTGTATATAGATAAGTATATATAAGTGTGTGTGTGTGTGTTGGTATATACATAGATATCACACACACACATACACACTTACATAGAAATTAGTATATATGAGTGAGTGTATGTATGTGTGTGTGTGTGACACACACATACATATACACAGAGAGATATGTATATACACACATATATATACACGCACACACACATAAAGATGGGGATAAGTATATATATACTATTATAGATTAGTATATATAAGTGTCTGTGTGTGCAAATATATATGTAAGAGTGTGGATGTCTCACAAGTATATATGAGTGTGTGCATATACATATTAATCTCTATGTATATGTGTATATATATATAGACACATACACACACATACTCATATATACTAATCACTATGTGTGTGTGCTTTTCTGTGTGCGCACATACGTGTGTGTCTATATATTTATATACGGTTATGAGCATGTATACCCACTCATATATACTAATCTTTATGTGTTTTTGTGTGTGTGTGTGTCACACATACACACGCACATGGGTATATATACACACTCATATATACTTATCTCCACGTGTGTGTGTGTGTGTGTGTGTGTGTGTGTGTATATAGACTCATACACACACACACATACTCATATATACTAATCTTTATGTATGTATATATATATATATACATATATATATATATATATATATATAAATATCTATGTGTGTGTGTGTCTATATAATTATATGGGTATATATACTCATAACTATATAACAAATATATATATATATATATTTATTTATTTATATATTCGTTAAATATGTATACATGCTCACAGCTGTATATTATATAGTGACACACACACACTTATATATACTAATCTTAATGCATGTCTGTTTATATTAAGTATACCCAACACACGCACACACACACACTTATGTGTTGGGTTTACATACTCACAACTGTATATATATATATATATATATATATATATATATATATATATATATATATATATATATATATATATATCTATATGAGTATAAGATTAGTATAGACACACACACATACTAACACACAAATACACAAACATACAAAGAGACACATATTATATACTAATCTCTATGTGTTTGTGTGTCACACTGTATATGTATAGGCACACACAAACACAAACACACACACATTGAGATTGAGTATGTATACTAATATAAATATATAGACAAACACTCATATATACTAATCTTTATGCATGTGTTTGTGTGTGGGTTTATGTGTCTCTACATTAATATAAATATAAATATCTATGAGGTGAGAATGTTTACCCAACATACATACTCACATACCCACACAACTGTATATAAATGTATTGAACTTCACACACACACACACCCACACATACACACAAATGAGTATGTATACCCAATACCCAATACACACACACACACATGCACACACGATACACACACACACATAGAGATTATTATATATGTGAGTGTGTGTTTGTATACATAGAGATACATATAATTGTGTGCGTGTATGTGTGTGTGTGTATGTGTGTGTATGTGTTGTGTGTGTATGTGTGTGTGTAAGTATGTATATGAGTGTGTGTGTGTGTGTAGATGTATGTGTCACACGCATAGGCACTCATATATACTAATATCTACGTATGTGTTATCACTTAGAATGTGTGTGTGTATAGATACTCACACTCATAGAAATAAGTATATAGGTGTGTATTACACGTAGAGAAACACGCACACACACACACACACCTTATGAGTATGTATACCCAAAGTATATATACTAATCTTTATATGTGAATCTATCTATATATAAATATATATATATATATATATACGCACACACACACACACACGATGTATTTTAATTTATGTATGTATATACATTTGTGATGTGATAACACATATGTGTCTCTACATACATGCATATATCTGTGTGTGTGTGTGTGTGTCTGTATACATGCATACAGACTCACACACACACATGTATGTGTTTTATACATGTATGTATAAACACATCTCTATGTGTGTGTGTGTATCTATATATATATACGCACACACGCACACGCACGATGTATTTTAATTTATGTATGTATATATATTTGTAATGCGATAAGACATACGTGTCTCTACATACATGCATATATCTCTGTGTGTGTGTGTCTCTACATACATGCATACAGACTCACACACACATGTATATGTTTTATACATGTATGTATAAACACATATCTATGTGCGTGTGTGTGTCTATATATATAAATATTTATATATATATATATATATATATATATGTATCTATATATATTGCTAATACATGCACACACACACTCATATATACTAATATTTATGTGTGCGTGTGTGCGTGTCTGATAACACATACGTGTGTGTGTGTGTGAGTATGTATACCCAACACACACACACACACACACACTCACATATACTAATCTCAATGTGCCTGTGTCGGGTATACATACTCACACGCACATATTAAAATATACTAATCTCTATGTGTGTGTGTTTGTATGTGTCTGTGAGTATGTATACCCAACACACATACACATAAAGATTAGTATATATGAGTGTGTATGTGTACGTGTTTGGTATACATACTTACCAGCCACACTCATATATATGAATTTCTATGTGTGTGTGTGTGTGTGAGTATTTATACCCAAAACACACACACACATAGAAATTAGTATATATGAGTGTGTGAGTGTGATTGTGTGTTGGGTATACATACTCTCACACACGCACATATATGTGTTATCACATACACACTCATACATATAAAAATTAGTATATATGTGTGTGTGTCTATATGTTTATATGGTTGTGAGAATGCATACCAATACATACACACATATGAATATAAGTATATATGAGTGTTTTTGTGTGTGTGTATATATTTAAATAGACACAAACACACTATACATACATGTATAAAATACATACGTGCACACACACAAATATATGTAACACATATGTGGCTACATATACGGTTGTGAGTATGTATACCCAACACACACACACTCATAGTGATTAGTATATATGAGTGTGTGTGGTCTGTGTGTGTGCATGTTGGGTATACATACTCACAACCATATGGATACCCACATATGTGTTACATATATCTGT
>JACERR010000277.1:22500-25000 GCA_016760335.1 Gastrodia elata
ACAAATATTAATCTCTATGTATGTATTTGTGTGTGTGTTTTGTGTGTGGGCATATATGAGTGTATTTATATATGAGTGGATGTATTTATGTGTGTCTGTGTGTGTGTGCCTATGTGTGCATGTGTGTGTGTGTATTTGTGTATGTGTGTCTATACACATCCTTATATATATATGAGTGTATGTGTGTGTATGTTTGTGTGTATGTGTGTAATAACACATACATATATAAATACACACACATATGTGTTATTGTACATACACTTGTATGTGTTGGGTATATATGAGTGTGTGAGTGTGTATACACATGTAAGTCTGTGTATCACATAGAGATTATTAAATATATATATATATATATATATATATGTGTGTGTGTGTGTGTGTGTGTGTGTGTGTGTGTGTGTGTGTGTGTGTGTATGTGTTATGAGTGTGTGTGTGTGCGTATGTACGTGTGTGTGTGTGTTTGTGTGTGTGTGTTTGTTTATTTATTTATATACGATTGTGAGTATGTATAGCCAACACATACACACAACTCATATAACTAGATTAGTATATATATACCATTGTGACACACACACACATAGAGATTTGTATATATAGACACACATATGTATGTATTATATACATGTATACCCGCATATATATGTATATAATTAGATACACATACACATACTCACACATACACACACACACATATATTAGTATATATGAGTGTGTGTGTGTGTGCTGGGTATTCATACTCACAACCGTATATGTATATATAAACTCACACACAAACACAATCACACACACACACATGCATATATACTAATCTCAATGTGTGTGGAGCATATAAGTATATGTGTGTGTTTGTGTGTGTGTGTGTATGTCGTATATGTTCGTGTGTTGGGTATACATATTCCCAATAGTATATAAATAGATAAACACAGACACGTTTATGTTGCATGCATTTATATATATATATATATATATATATATATATATATATATATATATATATATATATATATATATATATAGGCACACACAGACATACACATATACCATATATAAATATATAGGCACACACACATATGCTTATTTTTATGTATGTGTGCTCAAATATATAGATATATACTAATCTCTATGTGTTTGTGTTTCTGTATGTGTGTGAATATATATACCCCACAACATACACACACATGATTAGTATATGAGAGTATTTATGTGTGTATGTTGTGAGGTATACATACTTATTTCTATATGTGTGTGTGTGTTTCTCTACACTCCTGGAGATAATCTCTATGTATGTATGTAGACACACACATGCACACATAGAGATAAGTAAGTAAACCCCACAACACACACACACACACATACTCATATATATATATATATACACTAATCTTTATGTACAAACACACACACAAACACATACTCATATATGGATGTGTATATATAGTAGCACACACATAGAGATTAGTTTATATAAGTGTGTGTGTGCCTATATATATATTATATATATATATATATATATATATATATATATATATATATATATATATATATATATATAGTTGTGAATATGTATACACACACACACTCATATATAATAATCTCTATGTGTGTGTGCGATTATGTATACACATCCATATATGAGTGTGTTTGTGTGTGTGTACATAGAGATTAGTATACAAATGTATATGTAGACACACACACACACACACATTACTCACATACACACACATACACACATACACACAAATACACAAATATTGAGATTAGTATATATGAGTATGTGTGTGTGTGTGTGTTGTGAGGTATACATACTTATATCTATGTGTGTGTGTGTATGTCTCTATATACATATATACACAAACTCATATATACTAATTTTCATAAGTGTGTATGTGTGTGTCTATGTATGTTGGTATGTGGGTATATAAATAAGCACACATATTTTGATAAGTATATGTGTGTGTATGTTGGGTTACTAATCTCTATATGTGTGTGTTAATGTTGTGAGTATAAGTAAATGTATGTGTATTTGTGTGTGTGTGTTGGGTATATATACTCACACACACCACACACATATCTATATTGTGTGTATGTCTATATATATATATATATATATATATATATATATATATATATATATATATATATAGACATATACACGTATGTGTTATATATGCTAACAACCATACACACTCATACATACTTATCTTCATATGTGTCTGTGTGTATGTGTGTGTGTATATAGTTATCTCTTTGTGTGTGTTTGTTTATATATTTATATACGGTTGTGAGTATGTGTTATCACACCCACATAAATATATATATATATATATATACAACACACACACACACATACACCCACTCATATATTCAAATCTCTATGTGCATGATAACACATATGTGTGTGCGTTTATACATTTATATAAGTATGTATGTACATGCACACATAGAGATATGTGTGTGTGTTAACACATATGTTTGTGTATGTGTGATAACACATACGTAT
>JACERR010000277.1:37500-42928 GCA_016760335.1 Gastrodia elata
TATGTATACATAGTCGCAACCACACAAATATTGGTATAAACACACACTCATATATACTAATCTCTATATGTGTGTGTGTGTTGTGTCTGTTTGTGCCTATAGATATAGATATATATATATGAGTGTGTATGTGTGTGTGTGTGTGATATATTTATATACGTATGTGTTATATACATGTATGAGTTAAGTGTATATGAGTGTGTCAACTATATATATATATATATATATATATATAGATACCCACACATATGTGTTATGGCACACACACACACACACACAGATATATATATATGAGTATGTGTGTGTACGTGTTTATATATATGAGTATACACACGTACACACACTCATATATACTTATCTGTGTGTGTGTGTGTGTTGGGTATCCAAACTCACTGCCGTATTTATATAGACATATGTGTGTGTGTGTGGGTATTGGGTATACATACTCACACAGATATATATTGGTATAAATTAATATATATATATATATATATCAATATATAGACACACACACATAGAGATAAGTATATATGAGTGTATATGCATGTGTTGTGAGTATATTAGGTATACATACATGCATACAGACACATACGGTGTGTGTGTGTGTGTGTGTTGGGTATACATACTCACAACCGTATATATATATGAATGTGCAAGATTTTTATATATGATTGTGTGTGTGTGTGTGTGTGTCTGTTTGTGTGTGTGTTGCTACAGTGTGTCTATGTGCATCTATATATATATACACTCGTATATACTAATCTCTATGTGTGTTTGTTGGCACACACAGACACACACACACACACATGTGTGTGTGTTGGGTATACATACATACAACCATATATAAATATATAGACATACACATGCATGTGTTAAATACATACTCACAACTATATATACTGATCTCTATACGTATGCCCAACACACACACACACATACACTCATATATATATATATATATATATATATATATATATATATATATATTTGTATATGACACATATATGTGTATGTCTACATATTTATAATCTTTATGTGTGTGTGTTTATGTGTGTGTGTCTATAAGTGTGTATAATAGATTTACATACTTACAACCGTATATAAATATATTGATAATATATATATATATATATTAATCTCTATGAATAGTATATATATTTGTCTGTACATACTCACAACCATAAATACTAACATCTACATTTACTTACAGTTGTGAGTATATATATATATATTTATATATATATATCTGTTTGTAACACACTCATATATACTTATCTCCATGGGGTATATATGCTCACAACCGTATATAAATAAATAGACACACACACACACACACACATATATATTTGAGATTAATATACATATATATATATATATATATATATATATATATATATGTATATATGTATGTGTGTGTATTGGGTATATATACTAACAACCATATAAATACATAGATGCACACACATATGCGTTATATACACATATGAGTGTGTGGGCAAGTCTGCGTGTGTGTGTTGGATATACATATTCACAACTGCACATATATATATATATATATATATATATATATATATATATAGTATATATATATATATACGGTGTGTGGGTGTGTCTGTATGCATTCTATTAGAGACAAACACAGATATATATATATATCTGTATATTTATTTAAACACACACACACACACACATAGAGATTAGTATATAAATATTAGTATAAATTAAAATATATATACACACACACAGATATACATATATATATATATATATGGATGAGTATACATAGTCACAACCAATAAATGTGTGTGTGTGTTGGTATACATACGTATATACATACTTATATATAGAATCAGACACACACACACATGAAGATAACTATATATGAGTTTGTGTGTGTGTTTGTGTGTATGATAGGTATGCATACTCATAATCATATATAAATCAAAATAAGTTTATGTGTGTGTGTTGGTTATATGCATATATATATTAAAAATATATATATACTCACAATTGTATATATATATATATATATATAGACACACACACACACACACACACAACTATATATATATATTTATATATAGTTGTGAGTATTTATACCCAACACACACACACATCAATATATATATATATATATATATATATATATATATGTATATATATATATATATATATATATAGACATACACACACACACAAACACACACATATAGAGATTAGTATATATAGTGTTTGTGTTTGTGTGTGTGTGTGTTGGGTATACGAAGTATATAGGCACACACGGACACTCATATATATATATATATATGGATGTGTATATAAAAATGTTTATATACATACTCACAATCGTATATATATACATATATATATATATAGATATCCTACACATGCACACACACCCATATATACTTTTCTCTATATGTGTGTGTGTGTATGTGTGTCTACATGCATGCATACATACACACACACACACACTCACATGAGTATGTATACCCAACAGACACACACACACAAATACACATATAGAGATTAGTATATATATATAGGCATACATGTGTTTATATATTTATATAGAGATGAGTATATAGACGCATAGATATATATATACCCAACATACACAAACACACACATTCGTATATAATTATCTCTATAGGTGTGAGTGTGTCTATATATATATATATATATATATATATATATATATATATATATGTGTGTCTCATGATATTTGTATATCTGTGGGAGTATGTATATATATAGGCATGCATGTCTATGCTATGTGTGTGTGTATGTGTGTGTGTGTGTGTGTATATATGTATATGGATGTGTACACATAATTGCAACCATACAAAATTGATATATATCTATGTGTGCTTGTATGTATATATAAAAACTCACAATCGAATATAAATATATAAAGTCACACATGTATGTGTTATTATATATACTTATGTATTATCTACATATATGCGTATAGACACACACACACACACATACAAATAGACACACATAGAGATTAGTATATATGTATATATATATATATATACATGTAAAAAACACATATGTGTGTATTTATAAAATTATATATGGTTATGAGTATGTATACCCAATACACACACACACACACAAACACATATACAGTTAGGAGGATGTATGCCCAACACACATATACACACATACACACACTCATATATACTAATCTACTTATCTTTATGTGTATATTTGTGTATGTATGTGTGTGTACAACCATATACATATATAGACACATACACACTCAGATATATATATATATATTACATACGTGTGTGTGTGTATATATATATATATATACATGTACATAACACATAAGTGTGCGTGCCTATATATTTATAAATGGTTGTGAGTATGCAAATACACACACATACACTCATATATACTTATGTCTAAGTGTGTGTGTTTCTGAGATTAGTATATAGGAGTATGTATACCCAACACACGCACACACTGTTATATACTTATCTCTATGTGTGTGTGTTGGGTATATACACTCACACACACGCGCACACACACATATAGAGGTTAGTATATATGAGTGTGGCTAGCGAGTATGTATACCTAAAACACACACACACACACACATATAGAGATTAATATATATGAGTGTGGCCAGTGAGTATGTATACCCAACACACACACATATACACACGCACACTCATACATACTAATCTCAATATACATGTGTGTGTGTTGGGTATGCATACTCACATATACACAAACACACATATATAGAGATTAGTACATATGAGTGTGTGCGTATGAGTACATACACCCAACATACACACATACATGTGTGTGTCTATCTATGTATCTATATATGATTGTGAGTATATATACCAAACACACACACACACATACTCATATGAGTGTTTATACATACATATATATATATATATATATATATATATATATAAACAATATATATATATATATATATATATATATATATATATATATATATAGACACACACAAACATAAACACATAGAGATTTTAAGATTGAGTATGTATACCCAACACACACACACACAATACACATATAGAGATTATTATATATGAGTCCGTGTGTGTGTGTGTGTTAGGTATGTACACGTACACACACTCATATATACTAACCTCTATGTGTATGTTAGGTATACATACTCACAACTATATATATACCCATATGTGTATATATACTGTTGTGAGTATATATACTGAACACACACACACACACTCCTATATACTTATCTCTTATATACATGAGTGTGGCTGGTGAGTATGTATACCAATACACACGCACATAGAGATTAGTATATATGAGTGTGTGTGTGTGTGTGTGTGTTGGGGGGGGTGTGTTGGGTATACATGCTCACACACACACACGTATGTGTTATCAGACACACACATATACATTGAGATAAGTATATACGAGTGTGTGTGTGTGTATGTGTGGCGGGTGTGTCTATATATTTATATACGGTTGTAAGTATGTGAACCCAACACACACACACACAGATACTGATATATAATTATCACTATGTGTGTGTGTGTCTATAAATATATATATACATAGATATATAAATATATATATATATAGTCACACACACACACATAAAGATGTGTGTATACATACATATTTATAACACATACTTGTGTGTGTGTCTATATATATATATATATATATATATATATATATATATATATATATATATATATATATATATATATATACGGTGTGTGTTGGGTATGCATACTCACATACACACAAACATACACATATAGAGATTAGTATATATGAGTATGTGCGTGTGACTATATATATCCAACACACACACATATACTCATATTAGTGTATTTATATATATATATAGACACACACAAACATAAACACAGAGATCTTAAGACTGAGTATGTATACCCAACACACACACACACAAATACACATATAGAGATTAGTATTTATGAGTCTGTGTATGTGTATTAGGTATGTACACATACACAAACTCATATATACTAACCTCTATGTGTGTGTATTTGTGTGTGTGTGTTAAGTATAAATACTGACAAGTATATATAACCCATGTCTGTATATAAATGGTTATGAGTATATATACTGAACACACACACACACACCCTCCTATATACTTATCTCTATTTGTGTGTATTGGGTATACATACTCTGTACACACAGACACACACACATATAGAGCTAATATACATGAGTGTGGCCGATGAGTAAGTATACCCAACACATATAAATACGCACTCATATATACTAATCTCTATAAATATGTGTGTGTGTTGGGTATGCATACTCACATACACACAAATATACACATATAGAGATTAGTATATATGAGTGTGTGCATGTGAGTATGTATACCAATACACAAGCACGCGTTAGAGATTAGTAT
>JACERR010000278.1:7500-10000 GCA_016760335.1 Gastrodia elata
TGTGAGTATGCACAATAGTATACACACAAACTCATACCCAACACACACACATAGGGATCACACGTAAACACACACACACACATACTAAAATCTATGGGTGTGTGTATGTGCTAGTGATATATAAATGTGCATCAATATATAAGCACACACACTCATATATACTAATATATTTATATATATAGTGTATGTGTGAGAGTGTATGTATATCATGTGTTTATATAAATACAAATCATAAATATTTATATACACAGATATATATGAATACATAGATATACACATAGAGTTAAGTATATATGAGTATACACACTCACAATAAACATAGACACACACACACACACATAAGGATAAGTATGTATGTGAGTATGTATACCAAACACATACACACACACACACACACTCACATATATGTGTTGGTTATGTGTGGATCTTATATATATACAGTTGTCAGTATGCACAATAGTATACACACAAACTCATACCCAACACACACAAATAGGGATCACACACACACATATACTAATCTCCAAACGTGTGTGGTGTGTGTGTGTGTATCTGTGCCTGTATGTATGACTTTGTGTGTGCGACCACATATACTAGAGATTAGTATATAACATGTATATGTTATATAATAATCTCTATGTGTGTGCGTCACACACATAAACACATATGTGTTATCATAGCATATAGGTATGTGATATCACACACACACTCAACACATGTGTATGTGCATGCCATACTCTCATATATACTTATATCTATTTGTGTGTATTTGTGTGTGTGTGTGTGTGTGTGTTTGTGTGTGTGCATACAAACACAAACACACACACACACACACACACACACACTCATATATATCTATATTTATATACGGTTGGTAGACACACACACATATACGTCTATGTATTTATATATAGTTGGCACACACACACACACACACACACACACACATATATATTCACATACTCATAACCATAGACACACACATACACACACAAACACACACACACACATAGAGATGGGTATAAATGTGTGTGTGTGTATGTGTGTGCATAAACTAATCTCTATGTGTGTGTGTGTGTTGGGTATATATATGTATCACACTTACAAATGCATGTCTGTGTGTGTTGGGTATATATATGTATCACACTCACAAACGCATGTGTGTGTGTGTATATGCTATGTGTGTGTCTCTACATGAAGATAAGTATATATGAGTCTACACACACACACACTCACACTTGCACAGATATACGTAATACATACTCATAGATACACACACACACATAGAGATGGGTATACATATTCACAACTAGATATATGTATATAGATACACACACATAAAGGTTAATTTTTATGTATACTACACACACATACACACACGCTCATATATACTAATCTCTGCACACTTGTGTGTCTATATAAATGAGTGTATTGTATACATGTGTGTGTGAGTGTGTGTTGGGTATACATACTCATATGTATATGTGTGTGTGTTATATAAATATATAGACATATAGACATAGTATTCATACTCTATATAGATATATATATATATATATATATATATATATATATATATATATTAGTATATATGATTATCACACACATGGATATATACTATAGGCACACACAGACACATACATGTGTATATACTAATTTCTATGTGTGTGTGTATGTGTCTATAACACACACCCATAGAGATTACTATATATGAGTTTGTTAGTGTCTGTGTGTATGTGTAAGATTATATATGTATTTGAGTATCCATACCCAACACACTCATATATACTTATTTCTATGTGTGTGTGTGTGTGTGTGTGTGTGTGTGTGTAAGTATATATACCTAACACACACACAACACACATAGATATAACACACACACTCATATATACATACTCTGTGTGTGTGTGTGTATGTGCATATGTATTGGGTATATGCACATACTCTCACACACACATATACACTTATACTTATCTCTATATATACATAGTTGTGTGTGTTTGTGTTAGGTATACATACTTGGGTATACATACTCACAGTCATATATAAATATACATATATGTTGACCCATATGTGTTATATCTATATATGCACATATTATATAACACACACACACAAAAGGAGATAAGTATATATGAGTGTGGGTGTGTGTGTGTGTGTCAAAATGATTGTGTGTATGTGTGTGTGTGCATGTGTGTCTATAGTGAGTGTGAGTATGGATACTCAACACACAATAGATATGTATATGTGTGTGTATTGGTTTGTGTGTATGTGTGTGTATATATATATATATATATATATATATATGGTATGCGTATATATACAGTTGTGAGTATATATACCCAACACACACACACATAGAGATTAGCATATATGAGTGTGTGTGTGTGTGTGTGCCCAACACACACATGCACAATCTACATAGAGATTAGTATATATGAGTCGTGTGTGCGCACACACAAATACGCATATGGAGACTCACAACCATACATACACACAA
>JACERR010000278.1:12500-20000 GCA_016760335.1 Gastrodia elata
GTATGCATATATACACATACACACTCTTGTGTACTTATTTCTATGTGTGTGTGTATGTCAATATTTGTGTGTGTTTGTGTGTCTGTGTGTCTATATATATATACCGTTGTGAAACACACACACACATGGAGATACACACAGACACAAACACACACATATGTCATTGTCTATATACATTTATATGCAGTGTCACATGTATACCCACACCCACATACAAACCCACACACACGAATATACCCATAATAATATATTTGAGTGTGTGTTGGGTGCACATACTTATGTGTGTGTGTGTGCGACTATATATATATATATATATATATATATATATTTGTGTGAGTGTGTGTGTGTGTGTGTGTATATGTACCCATACATATATAAATATATTATGTGTGTGTTTGTGTCTTGTGTAAGTGAATGTGTGTGTGTGTGTAGACACAGACACACTCATATATATTAATTTCTATGTTTGTGTGTTTATGTGTGTCTATATATTTACATACAGTCGTGAGTATGTATACCCAATACACACACACACATAGAGATTAGAATATATATATAGACACACACATACACACACACAAATACACATATCTAGAGATTAGTAAATATGAGTGTGTATGTGTATGTACCCAATACACTCATATGTGAGTATGTATAGCCCAATATTTGTGTGTGTATGTGTGTTTATATATTTATATATAATTGTGAGTATATATACCAAACACGTACACACAAACACATTTTTGAGTGTTTATGTGTGTGTGTTGTGTGTGTCTATATATTTATATATGGTTGTGAGTCTGTATACCCAACACACACAAACACATAGACACACACACACACACTTGCTTATATATACAAATCTCTATGTGTGTGTGTTTGTGTGTGTGTGTGCATATAATAATCTCTATGTGTGTGTTTATATGTGTGTGTGAGTGTTAGGTATATATATGTGTCACACACACAGACACGTGTGTGTGGGTGTTGTGTGTGTGTGCATGTCTCTACATGGAGATAAGTATATATGAGTGTACACACACACACACAGATATACATAATACATACTCATAGACACACAAACATATATAAAGATGAGTATACATATTCACAATCTTATATATGTATATAAACACACATAGAAATACACACACATAGAGATTATTTTTTTTCTATAAGCAACACATACACACACACACATATATATACTAATCTCTACACACGCGTGTGTGTCTATATATATGAGTGTGTTGTATACATGTGTATGTGAGTGTGTGCGTGTGTGTTTACATATGTGTGTATGTATTGGGTCTATATATTCATAGACATAAACACATGATATTCATAGTATATATATATATATATATATATATATATATATATATATATATATATATATACAGATTAGTATATATGATTATCACACACAGATATATACTAAGCCACACATACACACATCCATGTGTATATACTAATCTCTATGTATGTGTATGTGTATGTGTTTATAACATACACACACATAAATACTAGTATATATGAGTGTGTCTATGTGTGTGTGTGTGTGTGATTATATATGTGTGTAGTATGTATACCCAACACACTTATATATACTTATCTTTATGTGTGTGTGCGACACACACACACACACACAGATATATATATATATATATATATATATATATATATATATATATATATATATATTTATATATATATCTATGTGTGTGAGTGTGTGTGTGTGTCTACACCCAACACACACACACAATACACATAGATATAACAAACACACACATATATTTATATCTATATGTGTGTGCATGTCACACACATGCACAAACATACATAGAGAGTATATATATTGTGTGTGTATGTGTGTGTGTGTGTGTGTGTGTGCATATATATATATATATATATATATAGATGCACAAACACACTATCAATGATACATACTCTCTCTCTATGTGTGTGTGGGTGTTGTGTATATGCATGCGTGTTGGGAATATATAGAAACTCGCACACACACATATATACTTATATTTATCTCTATGTATACATTGTTTTGTGTGTATGTGTTTGTGTCGGGTATACATACTCACAGCCATATATAAATATACATGTATGTAGACACATATGTGTTATATCTATATATGCACATACTATATAACACACACACACAAATGGAGATAAGTATATATGAGTGTGGGCGTGTGTGTGTCATAATGAGTGTGTGTGTGTGTGTGCACGTGTGTGTCTGTGTGAGTGTGAGTATGTATACCCAACACACACACACATAGAGATTAGTATATATATATATGTGTGTGTGTATGTGTTTTTATATTTGTTGGTGTGTGTGTGCCCAACACACACACACACAATTAACATAGAGATTAGTATATATGAGTTGTGTGCACACACACACAAACACACATAGAGACACACATAGATACTCACAACAGTACACACACACACAACCACACACACACACACGCATAGATGTTATTGTATATGAGTGTGTGTATGTACGGTTGTGAGTATGTGATAACACACACAAACACACATACTCATATATACTATGTGTGTGTGTAATACACACACATGGAGATATATGTGTGTGTGTGTGTGCAGGTGTGTGTGTGTGTTAGTGTATATATATGAGTGTGTGCGTGATCCAACACGCACACACAGTCATATGTGGTGTGTCGGTGTGTTATATTCTTATATGGTTGTGTGTGTGTTGGGTATACATGCTTACAACCCTAAATAAATATAAATACACACACATAGATAAGATATACATATGTGTGTATGTTCTCTTAAGTGTATAGACACACACACACACATAAACAAAATATATAGACACTTGTATATACCTATATCTATATTTATATATATCCAACACACACACACACTAACACACACACACACACATATACATGTCTATATATATAGGCACACACCACACACACATAGAGATTAGTATATATGAGTATGTGTGTGTGTGTGTATGCATGTATGTATGTGTGTATATGTCATCTATTCATATACATGCACACACACACACACAAACTCATATATACTAGTCCTTATATGTGTGTGTGTGTGCCTATATATATATAAACATGTATATTATACTATTGGGTATACATACTCACAACTATATATAAATATATAGACATATGTATACCCATCACACATACACACACACTCATATATACTAATTTGTATATGTTATATATATGTATATATATATATACATACTCACAGTTGTATATAAATATATGTGTGTGTGTGTGGGTTGGATATACATACTCTAAGTGTGTGTCATATGTACTAATCTCACATATGCATACCCAACACACACACACATACCCCCACACTCATATATATTAATCTCTATGTTTATGTGTGTGTCTATATATATAGGGTTGTGACTATATATACTCAAAACACATACACACACACCCTCATATATACTAATCTCTATGTATGTGTGTTTGTGTATGTGTTTGTGTATATATATAAATGAGTGTGTGTCTGTTTGTGTGTGTGAGTGTCTATATATAGATGAATATAAGTATATATATACATATGTATACACACACACACATAAATATACACACACACACTCATATATATATAAGTGTGTGTGTGTGTATGTGTGTTAGCTATACATACTTATGTATACATACACAAACACACACTCAAATATACTACACATATGAGTTATCACACACACACATACATTCATACATACTCAAATTGAGATGTAAATAAATAGACACATAGACGTATATGTTATATATTCATAGAATTAGTATATATTTATCTGTGTATATCTTATATATATACGGTTGTGAGTATGCATAATAGTATACACACAAACTCATACCCAACACACACACATAGGGATTACACACAAACACACACACACACACACATACTAATCTATATGGGCGTGTGTATGTGTGAGTGACATATAACTGTGCGTCTATATATAAACACACACGCTCATATATACTAATATATTTGTATATACAATGTGTGTGTGAGAGAGTATGTATATTATGTGTTTATATAAACAGAAATCGTATATAATTATATACACAGATATATATTAATATATAGATATACACATAGAGTTAAGTATATATGAGTATACACACTCACAACAAACACAGACACACACACAAACGTTAGGATAAGTATGTATATGAGTATATATACCCAACACATATACACACACACTCACATATGTGTTGGTTATGTGTGTATCTTATATATATATAGTTGTGAGTATGCACAATAGTATACACACAAACTCATACCCAACACACACATATAGGGATCACACACACACACATATACTAATCTCCATACGTGTGTGGTGTGTGTGTGTGTGTATCTGTGCCTATATATATGACTTTGTGTGTGCGACCACATAGGAGATTAGTATATAACACGTATATGTTATATAACAATCTCTATGTGTGTGCGTCACACACATAAACACATATCTGTTATCATAGCATATAGGTATGTGTTATCACACACACACTCAACACATGTGTATGTGCATGCCACACTCTCATATATACTTATATTTATATGTGTGTATTTGTGTGTGTGTGTGTGTATTTGTGTGTGTGCACACAAACACAAACACACACACACACACACACACACACATATGTCTATATTTATATACAGTTGGCACACACACACATATATACGTCTATGTATTTATATATAGTTGGCACACATACACACACATATATATTCACATACTCACAACCATAGACACACACATACACACACAAACAGACACACTCAAGGATATTAGTATATATGAGTGTGTATGTGTCTGTATGTGCATAAACTAATCTCTATGTAAGTGTTTAAGTGTGTGTGTGTGTTGGGTATATATATGTATGACACTCGCAAATGCATGTGTGTGTGTGTGTTGGGTATATATATGGATCACACTAACAAATGCATGTGTGTGTGTATGTACTGTGTGTGTGTGTGTGTGTGTCTACATGGAGATAAGTATATATATGAGTGTACACACACACTCACACATGCACAAATATATGTAATACATACTCATAGACAAACACACACACATAGAGATGGGTATACATATTCACAACCATATATATGTATATAGATACACATAGAGATTAATTTTTATGTATAAGTAGCACACACACATACACACACACTCATAAATACTAATCTCTGCACACTTGTGTGTATATATAAATGAGTGTGTTGTATACATGTGTGTGTGAGTGTGTGTTGGGTATACATACTCATATATATATGTGTGTGTGTTATATAAAAATATAGATATATACACATGATATTCATACTATATATATATATATATATATATATATTAGTATATATGATTGTCACACACATGGATATATACTATATGCACACACAGACATATCCATGTGTATATACTAATCTCTATGTATTTGTATATGTCTATAACACACACACATAGAGATTATTATATATGAGTGTGTTAATGTCTGTGTGTGTATGTGTGAGATTATATATGTATATGAGTATCTATACCCAACAACTCATATACTTATCTCTATGTGTGTGTGTGACACACAAATACGGACACACACACACATAGATATATATATATATATGTGTTGGGTATACATACTCACAGTCATATACAAATATACATGTATGTTGACCCATGTGTTATATTTATATATGCACATACTATATAACATGCACACACAAATGGAGATAAGTATATATAAGTGTGGGTGTGTGTGTGTGTCAAAAATGAGTGTGTGTATGTGTGTGTGTGCATGTGTGTCTGTGTGAGTGTGAGTATGGATACCCAACACAATAGATATATATATATATGTGTGTGTTGGTTTGTGTGTGTGTGTGTATATATATATATAAGGCATGTGTATATATACGGTTGTGAGAATGTATACCCAACACACACACACACATAGAAATTAGCATATATGAGTGTGTGTGTGTGTGTGCCCAACACACACACACAATCAACATAGAGATTAGTATATATAAGTCGTGTGTGCACACACA
This sequence comes from Gastrodia elata, assembly GCA_016760335.1. Taxonomy (NCBI): domain Eukaryota; kingdom Viridiplantae; phylum Streptophyta; class Magnoliopsida; order Asparagales; family Orchidaceae; genus Gastrodia; species Gastrodia elata. The sequence goes on from JACERR010000278.1 coordinate 18,588, forward strand.
CAAACATAGATATAGAGACACACATCACATACTCACAACCGTACATACACACAACCACACATATACATACATAGAGATTAGTATATATGAGTGTACGTGTGTGTATGTACAGTTGTGAGTATTTGATGACACACACAAATGAGTGTGTATGTGTCTATATATATAGGAATATAAGTATATATACATATGTATACACACACATTAATACACACACACACACTCATATATATGCATATATGAGTGTGTGTGTATATGTTGGGTATACATACTAATGTATGTATACACCAACACACACTCAAATATACTACACATATGCGTTATCACACATAGACACACACACTCATATATATTCACATAGAGATATAAATAAATAGACACACACACGTATGTGTTATGTATTCATAGAGATTAGTATATATTAATCTGTGTGTGTGTGTGTGTATACCCAACACACACACACACATATAATAATATACTTTTCTCTATCTATATATTTATATATGATTGTGTATGTAAATCCAATATATACACATACACATACTCATATATACTAACTTTTATATGTGTGATTGTCTGTGTATTGTGTGTGTGTTGAGTATGTGTGTTTGAGATATGTATACCATGTATATGTGTTTATGTGTGCGTGTGTGTGGGTGTCATTATCATACACACACACACACACACACACACACACACACACACATATATATATATATATATATATATATATATATATATATATATTTATATATATATACTAATACTTATCTTTATATGTATATATATATGGTTGTAAGTACGTATACCCACACACACACACAAACATATATATACTAATTACTATGTGTGTGTATGTGTCTATATAGGTACTCATAGAGATATATTCGTCTTAATATATGTGCGATAGTACATATACTCAACACATTATATATGATTATGAGTAGGTATACCCAACACATACATACATAAAGGTTAGTATATATGAGTGTGTGTGTGTAAATGCGCATAAACACACATAGAGTATGTATACCCATTAGTATATATGAGTGTGTGTATGTGTTCTATGTGTGTGTCTATATATCTGTGTATTAATGTGTGTGTATGAGTGTGTATGTTTATATATTTACATGTGTGTGTGTGTGCGATGGGTATACACACAACACACACACACACACTCACTCACACTCACACACACACACATAAACATATACGCATACACCACACACACACACAGACACACACACACGCACATATACACTCATATATACTAATGGGTATACATACTCTTTGGGTGTATACATAGTTGTGTGTGTGTGTGTTTGTACTGGATATATACACACATAAAAATAAGTATACACAAATATATATACTTATGAGTTTATGTGTGTTTATATGTGTGTGGTGTGTTGGGTA
>JACERR010000278.1:22500-30000 GCA_016760335.1 Gastrodia elata
TAAATACACACACATAGATAATATATACGTATTTGTATATGTTCTCACAACTATATAGAAACACACACACACACACACACAAACATAATACACAGACACACTCATTTATACCTATATCTATATTTATATATATCCAACACACACACACACACTAATGCACACACACATATATACATATCTATATAGGCACACACCACACACACATAGAGATTAATATATATGAGTGTGTGTGTGTATGCATGTATGTATGTGTGTATGTGTTATATATTCATATACATGCACACACACACACACATAGGCTCATATATACTAGTCCTTATGTGTGTGTGTGTATGCCTAGATATATATAAACATGCATATTATACTATTGGGTAAACGTACTCACAACTATATATAAATATATAGACATATGTATACCCATCACACATACACACACACTCATATATACTAATCTATTTATGTTATATACATGTATATATATATATATATATATATATATATATATACATACATACTCACAACCGTATATAAATATATGTGTGTGTGTATATATATATATACTCTGTATGTATATATATACGGTTGTGAGTATGTATACCCAACACACACACACATAGAGATTAGTATATATATGTGTGTGTGTATGTGTTTTTATATTTGTTGGTGTGTGTGTGCCCAACACACACACACACAATCAATATAGAGATTAGTATATATGAGTTGGTGCACACACACACAAACACACATAGAGACACACATAGATACTCACAACAGTACACACACACACAACCACACACACACACACATGCATAGATGTTATTGTATATGAGTGTGTGTATGTACGGTTGTGAGTATGTAATAACACACATAAACACACACACTCATATATACTATGTGTGTGTGTAATACACACACATGGAGATATATATGTGTGTGTGTGTGTGTGCAGGTGTGTGTGTGTGTTAGTGTATATATATGAGTGTGTGCATGATCCAACACGCACACACAATCATATGTGGTGTGTCGGTGTGTTATATTCTTATATGGTTGTGTGTGTGTTGGGTATACATGCTTACAATCCTAAATAAATATAAATACACACACATAGATAACATATACATATGTGTGTATGTTCTCATAAGTGTATAGACACACACACACACACATAAACAAAATATATAGACACACTTGTATATACCTATATCTATATTTATGTATATCCAACACACACACACACACTAACACACACACACACATATACATGTCTATATATATAGGCACACACCACACACACATAGAGATTAGTATATATGAGTATGTGTGTGTGTGTGTATGCATATATGTATGTGTGTATGTGTCATCTATTCATATACATGCACACGCACACACATACAAACTCATATATACTAGTCCTTATATGTGTGTGTGTGTGCCTATATATATATAAACATGTATATTATACTATTGGGTATACATACTCACAACTGTATATAAATATATAGACATATGTATACCCATCACACATACACACACACTCATATATACTAATCTATTTATGTTATATATATGTATATATATATATATACATACATACTCACAACCGTATATAAATATATGTGTGTGTGTGTGGGTTGGATATACATACTCTAAGTGTGTGTCATATGTACTAATCTCATGTATGTATACCCAACACACACACACATACCCCCACACTCAGATTTATTAATCAACATGTGTATGTGTCTGTGTGTCTATATATATATAGGGTTGTGAGTATATATACTCAAAACACACACACACACACCCTCGTATATACAAATCTCTATGTATGCGTGTTTGTGTGTATGTTTGTGTATATATATAAATGAGTGTGTGTCTGTTTCTGTGTGTGTGTGTTTATATATAGATGAATATAAGTATATATATACATATGTATACACACACACACTCATATATATATAAGTGTGTGTGTGTGTGTGTGTGTGTGTGTGTTGGGTATACATACTTATGTATACATACACAAACACACACTCAAATATACTAAACATATGAGTTATCACATACACACATACACTCATACATACTCAAATAGAGATATAAATAAATAGACACACACACACATGTATGTGTTATATATTTATAGAATTAGTATATATTTATCTGTTATATCTTATATATATATAGGTTGTGAGTATGCACAACACACAAATTCATACTAAACACACATACTAATCTCTGTGGGTGTGTGTATGTGTGAGTGACATATAAATGTGCATCTATATATAAGCACGCACACTCATATATACTAATATATTTATATATACAGTGTGTGTGTGAGAGAGTATGTATATCATGTGTTTATATAAACACAAATCATATATATTTATAAACACAAATATATATTAATATATAGATCTACACATAGAGTTAAGTATATATGAGTATACACACTCACAACAAATACAGACACACACACACATTAGGATAAGTATGTATGTGAGTATGTATACCCAACACATACACACACACACACTCACATATGTCTTGGTTATGTGTGTATCTTATATATATATAGTTGTGAGTATGCACAATAGTATACACACAAACTCATACCCAATACCCACATATAGGGATCACACACACACACATATACTAATCTCCATATGTGTGTGGTGTGTGTGTGTGTATCTGTGCCTGTATATATGACTATGTGTGTATGACCACATATATTAGAGATTAGTATATAACTAATAATTTCTATGTGTGTGCATTACACACATAAACACATATGTGTTATGATAGCATATAGGTATGTGATATCACACACACACTCAACACATGTGTATGTGTGTGCCACACTCTCATATATACATATATCTATATGTGTATTTGTGTGTGAGTGTGTGTGTGTGTGTTTGTGTGTGTGCACACAAACACAAACACACACACACACACACACACACACTCATGTATGTCTATATTTATATACGGTTGGCACACACACACATATATGTCTATGTATTTATATATAGTTGGCACACACACACATAGACACACATATATATTCACATACTCACAACCATAGACACACACATACACACATAAACACACACACTCAAAGATATTAGTATATATGAGTGTGTGTGTGTGTGTGCATAAACTAATCTCTATGTGTGTGTTTATGTGTGTATGTATTGGGTATATATATGTACCACACTCACAAACGCATGTGTGTATGTGTATGTGCATTGTGTGTGTGTGTCTCTACATAGAGATAAGTATATATGAGTGTACACACACACTCACACATGCACAGATATACGTAATACATACTCATAGACACATACACACACATAGAGATGGCTATACATATTCACAACCATATATATGTATATTGATACACACACATAGAGATTAATTTTTATGTATAAGTAGCACACACACATACACACACTCATATATACTAATCTCTGCACACTTGTGTGTCTATATATATGAGTGTGTTGTATATATGTGTGTGTGAGCATGTGTTGGGTATAAATACTCATATATATATATGTGTGTGTGTTATATAAATATATAAATATATACACATGGTATTCATACTATATATATATATATATATATATATATATATATATATTAATATATATGATTGTCACACACATGGATATATACTATAGGCACACACAGACACATGCATGTGTATATACTAAATTCTATGTGTGTGTATGTGTGTGTGTGTGAGTATATATACCTAACACACACACAACACACATAGATATAACACACACACTCATATATACATACTCTGTGTGTGTGTGTGTGTGTATGTGTATGTGCATGTGTGTTGGGTATATCACATACCCTCACACACACATATACACTTATACTTATCACTATGTATACATAATTGTGAGTGTGTGTGTTTGTGTTGGGTATACATAATTGGGTATACATACTCACAGTCATATATAAATATATATGTATGTTAACCCATATGAGTTATATCTATATATGCACATACTATATAACACATACACACAAATAGAGATAAGTATATATGAGTGTGGTTTTGTGTGGGTGTCAAAATGAGTGTGTGTATGTGTGTGTGTGCATGAGTGTCTGTGTGAGTGTGAGTATAGATACCCAACGTACAATAGATATATATATATATATATATATATATATATATATATGTGTGTGTGTGTGTGTGTGTGTGTGTGTGTTGATTTGTGTGTGTGTGTGTATATATATATATATATTTATACGGTATGTGTATATATATTGTTGTGAGTATGTATACACAACACACACACACATAGAGATTAGCATATATGAGTGTGTGTGTGTGTGTGTGCCCAACACACACATACACAAACAACATAGAGATTAGTATATATGAGTCATGTGCACACACACACAACCACACATATCGAGACACATCACATACTCACAACCCTACATACACATAACCACACACATACACACTTAGAGATTAGTATATATGAGTGTATGTGTGTGTATGTACGGTTGTGAGTATGTGATAATACTCACAAATGAGTGTGTGTGTGTGTCTATATATATAGGAATATAAGAATATATATACATATGTACACACACACATTAATACACACGCACACACTCATATATATGTATATATGAGTGTGTGTGTGTGTATGTTGGGTATACATACTCATGTATGTATACACAAACACATACTCAAATATACTACACATATGTGTTATCTAACACACACACACGCACTCATATATACTCACATAGAGATATAAATAAATAGACACACACACATATATGTTATGTATTCATAGAGAATTAATATATATTTATCTCCGAGTGTGTGTGTATGTATACCCAACACACACACACACACACATATACTAATATACTTTTCTCTATCTATATATTATATATGATTGTGTATGCAAACCTAACATATACACACACACATACTCATATATACTAACCTTTATGTGTGTAATTATGTGTGTTTTGTGTGTGTGTGTGTGTTGAGTATGTGTGTTTGAGATATGTATACCATGTATATGTGTTTGTGTGTGTGTGTTATTATCATATAGACACACACACTCACATACACACACACACACACACACATATATATATATATATATATATACTAGTACTTATCTTTATATGTATATATATATGGTTGTGAGTACGTATACCCACACACACACACACACACATATATATATACTAATCTCTATGTGTGTGTGTGTCTATATAGGTACTCACATAGAGATATATTAATCTCTATATATGTGCGATAGTACATATACTCAATACATTATATATGATTATGAGTAGGTATACCCAACACATACATACATAAGGGTTAGTATATGAGTGTGTGTGTGTAAATACACATAAACACACAGAGTATGTATACCCATTAGTATATACAAGTGTGTGTATGTGTTCTATGTGTGTGTGTATATATCTGTGTATTAATGTGTGTGTATGAGTGTGTATGTTTATATATTTACATGTGTGTGTGTGTGTGATGGGTATACACACAACACACACACACACTCACTCACACTCACACACACACACACACATAAACATATACACATACACCACACACACACATGCACACACACACACATAGACACTCATATATACTAATGGGTATACATACTCTTTGTGTGTATACATAGTTGTGTGTGTGTGTGTTTTTATTGGATATACACACACAAAGAGATAAGTATACATAAATATATATACTTATGAGTTTATATGTGTTTATGTGGGTGTGGTGTGCTGGGTATACATACTCACACACATAGACACACTCATATATACTAATCTCTATGTATGTTGTGTATTTGTGTATGTGTGTATATATAAATTAATAAATATATAGAGATTTGGATATGTGTGGGTTGGTGAGTGTGTGTGTTTGTGGTTGTGTGTGTGTGTTTGTGTGTCTGTGTGTGTGTGCACACACACACACTCACTCACATATATGTGTGTTTGGGTTATATGAGTACATATGAGTTTGTGTATGTCTATGTCTCTATATATAGATATACATATATACATGTGTGTGTCTAAATATAGACATACACACACACATATATATGTTATATATATGTTTATACTAATATTTATGAGTATATGTATGTGTGAGTGACATATAGATGTGTGTCTATATATAAACACACACACTCATATATACTAATATATTTATATATACGGTATGTGTGTGAGCATATATATTGTGTGTTTATATAGACACAAATCGTATATATTTATATACACAGATATATATATATATATATATATATATATATATATATATATATATATATACACATACAAATTAGTATATATGAGTGTATACGTGTGTGTGTCTATGTGTTGGGTATGCATACTCACAACCACATATTAAAATATAGACACACATATAGAGATTAGTATATATGAGTGTGTGTACAGATGGGTGTATGTGTGTGTCTGTGTGTGTTGAGTATACATACTCATAGTTGTATATAAATATATAAACACACACAGACACACATACACACATATTAGTATATATGTGTGTGTGTCTACATATTTATATACGGTTATGAGTATATATACTCAACACACACACACACACGCACACACGCACACACACACACACTCATATATACTAATCTCTATGAGTGATACACATAGGCATATAAACACACACACACACACACACACTATATATATATATATATATATATTATGTGCGTGTGTGTGTCTATATACATGTATGTAGAGATACACATACATATAAAGATATGTATAATCATATATTTATATATAGTTGTATGTATGCCCAATACACACACACCTAGAAATTAGTAAATATATACTCACATAGAGATATATAGAGTTATGGTTGTGAGTATGCATATACCCACACACAAACTCTTGTGTACTTTTCTCTATGTGTGTGTGTATTTCTATATTTGTGTGTGTTTATGTGTCTGTGTATCTATATATATACTGTTGTGAACATACACACACACACAAACACACACATATGTCATTGTCTATATACATTTATATGCGATGTCACATGTATACTCACACCCACATACAAACAACACATACACGGATATACCCATAATAATATATTTGAGTGTGTTGGGTGCACATACTGATGTGTGTGTGTGGGATTGTGTGTGTGTGACTATATATATATATATATATATATATGTGTGTGAGTGTGTGTGTGTGTGTGTGTATATATGTACCCATACATATATAAATATATTATGTGTGTGTTTGTGTCTTGTGTGTGTGAGTGTGTGTGTGTGTGTAGACACAGACACACTCATATAAACTAGTCTCTATATTTGTGTGTTTGTGTGTGTGTGTGTACAGATAGGTGTGTGTGTGTGTGTGTATTGAGTATACATACTCACAGTTGTATATAAATATATAAACACACACACATACACACACATAAATAAGTAT
>JACERR010000278.1:37500-42649 GCA_016760335.1 Gastrodia elata
GGTTATGAGTATGTGTATACAAACTCACAATAAACATGGACACACACACATGTAGGGATAAGTATGTATATGATGAGTATGTATATGAGTATGTATATCTAACACACATAGACATTCATGTATATATTGGCTATGTGTGTGTCTTACATATATATGATTATGAGTATGTATACCCAATACACACACACATGTGTCTATATCTCACACACACAAACTCATACCCAACACACACATAGGGATCACACACACACAGATATACTAATCTCTATATGTGTGTGGTGTGTGTGTGTGTATCTGTGCCTGCATATATGAGTTTGTGTGTGTAACACACACATACTAGAGATTAGTATATAACATGTATATATTATATACTAATCTCTATGTGTGTGTATCACACACACAAACACATATATGTTATCCCAGCACATAGGTATGTGTTATCACACACTCACTCAACACATGTGTCTGTGTCTGCCACACACACTCATATATACTTATGTCTATGTGTGTGTGTTTGTATGTGTGCACACAAATACACACATACGCACACACACTCATATATGTCAATATATTTATATATGATTGGCATACACACACACACTCAAATATGTCTATGTATTTATATATAGTTGGCACACACACACACACACATATACATACTCACACCTGTAGACACACATACACACATAAATACACACTCAAAAATATTAGTATATATGAGTGTGTGTGTGTGTGTATACTAATCTCTATATGTGTGTTTATGTGTGTGTCTGTGTGCATTGGATATATATATGTATCACACACACAAACACGTGTGTGTGTGTGTGCGTGTCTCTATATGGAGATAAATATATATAAGTGTATGCACACACACTAGAACATAAATATACGTAATACATTCTCGTAGACAAGCACACACATAGAGATGGGTATATATATATTCACAACCGTATATATGTATATAGACACACACACAAACACACACACATAAAGATTAATTTTTATGTATAAGCAACATGCACACATACACACACACCCACACACACACTCATATTACTAATCTCTACACACATGTGTGTCTATATATATGAGTGTGTTGTATACGTGTGTGTGTGAGTATGTGTTGGGTATACATGCTCATATATATGTGTGTGTTTTATATAAATAAATAGATATATACACATGGTATCCGTACTATATATATATATACATATATATATATATAAGGATTAGTATATATGATTATCACACACATAGATATATACTATAAGACACACAAACACATGCATGTGTGTATACTAATCTCTATGTGTGTGTGTGTTTGTGTTTATAATACACACACAGAGATTACTATATATGAGTGTGTGAGTGTGTGTGTGTGTGTGTGAGAGATTTTATATATATGTGTGTATCTATACCCAACACAAATATATACTTTTCTCTATGTGTGTGTGTGTGCTCACACACACACACACACACAGATATATATATATATATATATATATCTGTGTGTGTGTGAGAGAGAGAGAGAGAGAGAGAGAGATTATATATGTGTGTGAGTATGTATACCCAACACACTCATATATACTTATCTCTATGTTTGTGTGTGACACACACACATGGACTTACACACACACACATATAGATTAGTATTTATGAGTGTGTGTGTGTGGTGTCGATATATTTATATACGGTTGCGAGAACACACATACAGATACACACACACACACTCATATATACTTACGTCTATGTTTGTGTGTGACACATACACATGGACTTACACACACACACACACATATAGATTAGTATTTATGAGCGTGTGTGTGTTTGTGTGTGTCGATATATTTATATACGGTTGTGAGTACACACATACAGATACACACACACACTCATATATACTTATCTCTATATGTGTATGTCTATATACTAATCTTTATATGTGTGTTTTATATGAGTGTGTGTCAGTTTGGGCATACACAATCATATATATTTATCTCTATATGATAATATACGATTGTGAGTATGAATACCAAATATATACTAATCTCTATGTGTGTGTGTTTGTGAGTATGTGTGTCTGTACTGAGCATACACATATATACTAATTTTTACATACGTATGTGTGTCTATATATATATATATATAGGGTTGAGAGTATGTATACCCAACACACACACACACTCACACACTCATATATACTAAACTCTATTTGTGTGCATGTTTGCGTATATATATAAATGAGTGTGTTTGTGTGTGTCAATATATATAGAAATATAAGTATATATATACATATGTATACACACATACATATATTAATGCAGACACACACACACTCATATATATATTTATATATTTATATATGAGCGTGTGTGTGTGTGTGTGTTTGTGTTGGGTATACATACTCATGTATAAATACACAAACACACACTCAGATATACTACATATATGTGTTACCCACACACACACACACACTCATACATACTCACATACGGATATAAATAAATAGACACACACGCATAAATCTGTTTTATATTCATAGAGATTAGTATATATTTATCTGTGTGTGTGTCTGTGTGTGTGTTTGTGTGTCTGTCTACCCAACACACACACACACACACATACACATCATCAACATAAATATATATATACTATTATACTTTTGTCTATCTATTTATTTATATACGATTGTGTTTGTAAGCCCAACACATACACACAAACACACACATACTCATATATGTGTTTGTGTGTGTGTGTGTGTTATTATCATACACACATAGATATATGTATTCTAATCTCTATGTGTGTGTGTTTGTATTGTGTGTGTGTATTCTGTGTCTATATATATATATATATATATATATATATATATATATATATATATATATAGACACACACCACACATGCACAACACAAACACACACACATAGAGATCAGAATATATGAGTGTATCACACGTATGTGTTGGGTATTTTTGAGTGTGTCTATATGCATGCATATTTGTGTGTGCGTGTGACACTCATGAGTATATATACGGTGTGTGTGTGTGTGTTGACACACACTCATATATACACATATACACATATATACACACACACACACATAAAGATTTATATAAATAACACACACACAAACACACATATATAGCTATCTCAATGTGTGTATATATAAGTAACACACACACACAAACACACATATATATTTATAGGGTTGTGAGTATGTATGCCTACCCAGCACACATAAAGATTAGTATATGAGTATGTGTATGTAGGTATATAAATATATATATATATATATAGATGTGTGTGTGTGTGTATATATACGTGTATTATACCCACACACACACACACACATACAAAGATAAGTACAAGTATATATACACAAACACACACATGTTAGGTATACATATGTGTGTGTGTTGGGTATAGATATATATATTTATATTTATACAGACAAATATGTGTGTGTGTGTGCGTGAGTATATAATTTTAACGCACACACACAAACACACACATATAAAGATTAGTATATATATGTGCACTCATATATACTTATCTCCATGTGTGTGTGTGTGTGTGTGTATAAATTTGTGTGCGTGTGTTAGGTATATATTTATATACGGTTATGAGTATGTATCCCCAACACATTCATATATATTAATCTCCATGTGTGTGTATGTGCGTGTGTGTGTATGTGTGTGTATATCTATGTGTGGGTATATATGCATATGTGGGTATATATACCACAAATACTTAGTGTGCGTGTGAGTGCATATATATATATATATATATATATATATATATATATATACGTGATAACAAATACGAGTGTATATTTATACATGCATATGTTATCACATACACACATACTCATATATATATATATATATATATATATATATACATATTCATGTATGTGTTGGCTGTGTGTGTGTCTTATATATATACAGTTATGAGTATGTATACCCAATACACACACACACACAAACTCATACATAACACATACACATATAGGGATCACACTCACACACACACACATACACACACATATACTAATCTCTATATATGTGTGGTGTGTGTGTGTATCTGTGCCTGTATATATGAGTTTGTATATGAGACACACACACACTATAGATTAGTATATAACATGTATATGTTATATACTAATCTCTATGTGTGTGTGTCACACTCAAACACATATGTGTTATCACAGTACATAGGTATGTGTCATCACACACACACTCAACACATGTATATGTGTGTGCCACACACTTATATATACTTATGTTTATGTGTGTATATTTGTATGTGTGCACACAAACACACACACACACACACACACACACACACACACACACACTCAAATATGTCTATGTATTTATATACAGTTGGCGTGTGCACACATACACACACACATATACATACACATGACCGTAGACACACACATACACACACTTAAAGATATTAGTATATATGAGTGTGCGTGTGTGTGTATACTAATCTCTATGTGTGAGTTTATGTGCGCGTGTGTGTGTGTTGGGTATATATATGTATCATACACACAAACACATGTGCGTGTGTGTGTTGTGTGTGCGCGCGAGTCTCTACATGGAGATAAGTATATATGAGTGTACACACATTCACACACACACACAAATATACGTAATACATGCTCGTAGACAAACACACATAGAGATGGGTATACATATTCACAATCATATCTGTATATAGACATACACATAGAGATTAATTTTTATGTATAACCAATACACACACATACACACACACACTCATATATACTAATCTCTACACATATGTGCGTGTCTATATTTATATCAATGTGTTGTATACGTGTATGTGTAAGTGCGTGTTCGGTATACATACTCATATATATGTGTATGTGTAATATAAATAAATAGATATACACACATGGTATTCATACTATATATATATATTAGTATATATGATTGTCACACATAGAGATATATACTATAGGCACACACAGCCATATACATGTGTATATACTACTCTCTATGTGTGTGTGTGTATGTGTTTATAACACAAACACATAGATATTACTATTATGAGTGTATTAGTGTGTGTGTGGTGTATGTGTGAGATTATATATATATATGTGAGTATTTATACCCAAC
>JACERR010000279.1:0-10000 GCA_016760335.1 Gastrodia elata
ACACACACACACACAAATATAGACACATCCACACAATGTCTGTTTAATTATATATAGTTGTGAGTATGTACACCCAACACAAATACACACACACGTACACACACACACATAGATTAGTATATATGTGTGTTGTGTGTGTGTGTGTTTGAGTATCTGTTTTTATATATATGAGTGTGTGTGTGTGTGTGTGGTTGGATGTCTATATATATATCTATGATTATGAATATTTATATATACACATAAACAAACATACATTGAGATATGTATATAAACACCACACGCATATACACACACTGATAGAGATAAGTATATAAGAGTGTGTGAGCAGGGTATATACTAATTTCTATATCTCTATGTGTCACACACACACACACATACATAAAGATTAGTATATACTAATTTCTATGGGTCACATACACCCTCATAAATTCTCCCTTTGTGTGTGTGTGTGAGTACCAACACACAAATATGATATAAGTATATATGAGTGTGTGTATGTGTGTGTGTATACATAGAAATTAGTATATACTAATCTCCATGTGTATGTGTGTGACACACATATTTATATATTGTAATCTCTATGTGTGTGTGTGTGTATTGAGTGTTACAAACACACAACACAAATCACACAAACACACACACATAAAGATATGTGTGTGAGTATATAAATAAGTAGACACACACATGTATGTGTTATCACACACATAGATATACATATCATATATGTGGTCTGTATATATGAGACACACACACAGACACACACGCACACACACTCAACACACACACACACACATTATATATGAGTGTGTGTGTTGAGGGTATACATTGTCACACAGAGATTTGTGTTTTATATATTATGATTAATATTTGTGTGTGTTTGTGTGTTTGTGTGTGTGTGTGCACACATACACACATAAAAACAGACACATACACACAATATCTATGTAATTATATACGATTGTATGTATAGTTAACACACACACCCACGCACACACACATATATTAGTATATATGACTGTGGTGTGTATGTGTGTTTGAGTGTCTAATTATATATGTATATACTAATTGAAGATGTATACACATGTATGTATATATATATATATATATATAAACACATGCGTAAATATGTATGTATATATATATATATATATATATATATATATATATATATATATATATATATATATATATATAAACACACACACACGCACACACGCGCACACACATAGGCACACACAAACACACACCAATAGAATTTAGTATGCATTATACTCATACACTCGTATATATTTATCTCTGCCTGTGTGTGTGTGTTTGTGTGTGCATATGTGTGTGTTGGTGTATTGGTATGTATACCCAACACACACACACACACACACACATGAGTATCTTACAATCTTACAACTGCATATATACATATTGAGTGTGTGAGTATGTGTGAATGTGTGTTGAGTATACACACTCATATATAGTTGAGTACACATACTCATGTGTGTGTGTGAGTGCGTGTGAGTCTATAAATTTATATTCACAATCATATATTTATATAAATACACACACACACATATATATATAACACATACGTGAGTATGTGTATATATATATGGATGTGCGTGTCGATATATTTATGTGCAGACACGCGAAGGCACACACATAGAGATTAGTATATATTATCTTATATGAATGTGTGTCTATAAATTTATATATGGTTGTGAGTATGTATACAGAAATGCACACACACACATACACATAAAGATTAATATAAATTTAAATATGGTTGTGAGTTAGTATATATGAGTGTCTGTGTGTTGTGCTGTATGTGTGAGTAAATATACCCAATATAGATACACACACACATATATATATATATATATATATATAATCTCTATGAATAAGTATGTATATACACACACACACATAGAGATTAGTATACCCAACACATGTATATACTCACACTGTATGTGACACTCACATATAAATTCTAATCTCTGTGTGTGCGTATGTGTGTGTTTATATATATATATATATATATATAGTGTGTGTGTGTGTATAACACACATATAGAGATTAGTACATATTTATGTGTGTGTGTGTGTGTGTCGTGAGTATATATACCAAATATAACCGCATACACACACACACACAGTATACATACTCACATGTGTATGTGTGTGTGTCTGCCTAACACACGCATACACACAAATACTCATACATATAGATAAGTATACTTGTGTGTGTGTGTGTGGGTTGTGAGTATTTATACCCAACACACACACACACACACAAACACACACATAGAGACACACTATACGGTTATGAGTAGGTATACCCAACACACACACACACACTCATATAGAGATAAGTATGTTTACCTAACATATAAATACACACACATAGGGATTAGTATAAATATGTGTGTGTGTGTGTGTGTGTGTTTGTGTGTATTTCTGTGTGCATGTATGACACACATATATATACTAATCTCTATATATGTGTGTGTTGGGCATACAACAATATATGGTGTGCACACATATGTGTGTGTTTGTTTTTGTGTGTGTTATCACACATACTCATATCTCTTTGTGTGTGCATGCGTGCACTCATATATACTACTATATAGCTACTATGTAAAAGTATGTATACGCAACACACATAGCACACACACATAGTATATATATAATGACAAAAAAACACACAAATGTGTTGTATGATAACACATGTTTGTGTGTCTAGTATATATATGTGTGTGTGTATGTGATAAGTGTATAAGTGTGTTGGGTATATATACCCACAACCATATATATGTGTGTGTGTTGGGTATACATACCCCACACACACACACACATAGAGATTAATATATATATATATATATATACGGTTAATATATACATATGTGTGTGTGTGTTAGGTATACATAGTCACACATATGTACTAATGTGTGTGTGTGTGCCACACAGACACACACACATTTATTTGTCTCTCAATGCATGCACACGCATATGTATGTATAGACATACATACATATGTGTGTGTATATATACATGGATGAACATGTATATATATTTATATACGATTGTGAGTATGTGAACCTAACACATACACTCATGGAGATTAGTATATATGAGTGTGTTGTATATAAATATATAGACACACACACATGTATGTGTTATATACATGTGTGTGTATATATATATATATATATATATATATATATATATATATATATATATATGGGTGTGTGTGTGTGTGTGTGTGTGTGCGTGGGTGTGTGTGTGTGCGTGGGTGTGTGTGTGTGTATACAGTATGTGTGTGTGTGTGTTTGTGTGTGTGGGCATGTGTTGACACACACACGCACATACATGGAGATTAGTATGTATGAGTGTGTGTCAGTATATATGTTTGTGATACACACACACGTGTGTGTATGTGTGGGTATAAATATATAGTCACAGTCAAAACCGTATATAGATGTGTGTGTGTGTATTGCACACACACTCATTTATATTTATTTCTATGTGTGGTGTGTGTGTGTTTGTTTATTGTATATGTGTGTGTGTGTTGGGTATACGTACTCATAATCGTATATAAGTATATAGACACACACACACACACACACACACACACACTCATATATACTAATTTTAATATATGTGTGTATGTGTGTTTGTGTGTGTGTATTGGGTATACATATATAGTTAGTTAAATATACAGACACACACACATGTGTGTGTCTATATAATTATATATTATTGCTAGCATATATGCCCACACATAGACACACACACACACACATACTCACAACTGTATATAAATAAATTGACAAACACACACATAAACACACACACAGACACACACTCATAACATATAAATATATGTATATATATATATAATAATCTCTATGTGACACACATTTACGTGTGTATAGAGACACACACACTCATATGCACCCAACACACACATGTGTGTGTGTGATAACACATACGTGTGTGTATTTATACACGAATGTGTTATCACACATGCACATACACGCACACACATACTCATATATAAATAAGGATGTGTATAGACACACACACACACACACATGCACACGCACACACAGGCACACACACACACACATATATATACACACACTCATATATATACACTCATATATACCCACATAAGAACACATACACAAACACAGATATAGAGATTAATATATGTGGTGTGTGTGTGTTAGTGTTATATACGGGTGTGTGTGTGTGTTGGGTATACATACTCACACACACAAACATATATATACTAATCTCTATGTATGCACAAACACACTCATAGAGATTAATATATATATGGTTGTGAGTATGTATACTTACTCATAATGGTATATAGACAAACACACATATTTAGAGATTAGTACACACACATTTATATATGTGTGTAACTCACAACTATAGTAATCTCTATGAGTGTGTATTTTTGTGTGTGAGTGTGTTGAGTATACATAATCACAACCATATATAAATATATAGACGTACACATGTATATGTTATATATGAGTATGTACGCCCAACACATGCACATATAGACTAATTTTTATGTGTGTATATATTAATCTCTATGTGTGTGTATTTGCATAGGTGTGTGTGTTCCACACACTCACATGTGTGTGTATTGGGTATACAAACTTATCTCTATGTATATTTGTGTGTGTGTGTTACCCAACATTTTAAATATATCACACACACAAATATATATATATATATATATATATATATATATATATATATATATACTCACACTCATATATACTAATTTTTATGTGTGTGTGTGTGTGCACACTCATATATGAGTGTGTGTGTGCTGGGTATATATACTCACACACTCATATATATATATACCCATATATACACACTCATATATACTAATCCCTACACACACACGAATTCACATACATAGAGATTAGTATATATGAGTGTGTGTTGGGTATACACACTTATACCATATGCTAATCTTTAGATTATATGTACATACGTACACACATACACTCATATATACTACTCTCTTTGTGTGTGGTGTGTGTACCCACACACATATGTTATCACAAGCACACACACACATATATATACTAATCTCCATGTGTATGCATGTATATGAATATATAACACATTGTGTGTGTGAGTGTATGTGTGTGGTGTGTCACACACATACACATAGAGATTAGTACACACACACACATATAGATTAATATATATATAGGCACACACACACATAAAGATACTTAACACACACACACACACACACACGCATATATAGAGACACATGGACATACACATATGGATGTATATATATGAGTGTGTGTGTCTGCTATGTGTGTGTATATATACATGTATATACTCACAACCGTATGTAAATATATAGACACACAATCACACACTCATATATATATTTTATATATGTGATTGTGAGTACGTATTCCTTATATATATACTAATCTCTATGTATGTGTGTTTGTGAGTGTGTGTGTGTGTGTGTGTCTGTATGTGTTCCTAACACACATACACACACATACAAAAAATTTATATCTACTATGTGTGTATATGTATATGTATGTTGTATGTGTGTTGGGTATACACACACATAATGAGTAACAATCAACATTATAAAAACACATACAAACAAACACACTCATGTACACACACACGCATGTGTGTGTGTGTGTGCTCATATATACACACTTGTATATAGACACACATATACACTCATACACACAAACAAACACACACAACACACACACATCACAACCATGTATGTTTGTGTGTGTGTGTCTATATATTTATATATTGTAATCTCTATGTGTGTGTGTGTATTGAGTGTCACAAACACACACAAATCACACAAACCCATACACATAGAGATATGTGTGTGAGTATACAAATAAATAGACACATACACGTATATGTTATCATACACACAGATATATATAACACATAGTGTGTCTGTATATATGAGACACACACAAACACACACACACACATACACTCACACACACATACTCAACACACACACACAATATATATGAGTGTATGTGTGTTGAGGGTATACATTGTCACATAGAGATATGTGTGTCCATATATTATGATTAATATGTGTGTGTGTTTCTGTGATTATGTGTATGTGTGCACAAATACACACACACACACAAACATAGACACATCCACACAATGTCTGTGTTATTATATAGGGTTGTGAGTATGTATACCTAACACAAACACACACACACACGCATGCACACACATAGATTAGTATATATAAGTGTGTTGTGTGTGTGTGTGTTTGAGTGTCTGTTTATATATATATATGAGTGTGTGTGTGTGTGTGTGTGTGGTTGGATGTCTATATATATCTATGATTATGAATATTTATATACACACACAATGAAACATACATTAAGATATGTACATAAACACCACACACATATACACACACTCATAGAGATAAGTATATAAGAGTGTGTGAGCAGGTACACCTACATACATATATAGACACACACACATAGAGATTAGTATGTATACTTATAACCTTATATATTGTTATGAGTATGTATACCCAAGAGTATATAGAGATCTCTATGTATTTGTGCTTGTGTGTGTTGGATATACTAATCTCTGTGTGTGTTTGTGTGTGTGTGTGTCTTGTCTCTATATGTGTAGATTAGTATATACATATTTCTATATGTGTATGTTTGTGTGTGTGCCACACATACAAACACACATACTCAGATAAACAAATTTCTATATGTTCATATAACATACACATAAAAATACACACATAAAATTTTGTATATATGAGTGTATGGGTGTGTGTGTATACACACACACACATAGAGATTAATATATGACTGTGTATGTCTCTATATGTGCGTGTGGGCACACACACACATATACTATTACAAACACACACACACACACACACATACACATGGAGATAAGTAGATTAGAATATATGAGTATGTGTGTGCATGTGTACCCAACCAATATTTATTTCTGTGTGTGTTTGGTATATATATTCACCCAACACTATTACACACACCACACAAACCCAGACACACACTCACTCATATATACTAATTTCTATGTGTGTGAGCACACTCATATATATGTGAGTGTGAGTGTGTTAGGTATACATACTCACACACTTATATTTATACACATACACACACACACGCACACACACACACACACACACACACACACACACACACACGCACACATATATATATATATATATATATATATATATATATGTGTGCGTGTGTGTGTGTGTGTGTGTGTGTGAGTGAGTGTGTTGGGTATACATACTCATACACTTATATTTATACACATACACACACATATATATGTATATATATACTAATCTCCATACACACACATACACACACTAAAATATACTAATCTCTTTGTGTGTGCTATATGTACACACACACACACATATATGTTATCACAAACACACATACACATATATACTAATCTCTGTGTGTATGTATGTATATGAATATATAATACATTGTGTGTGTGTGTGTTGTCTGTCACACACACACACATATAGATTAATATATATATATAAACACACACACACAAACACACACACATAAACATACCCAACACACCCATACACATACACACATATGTAGATAAACACACACACACACATAGAGATATGTATATATGCGTGTGTGTGTGTGTGTTGTGTGTATGTAAATATACATGTATATACTCACAACCATATATAAATATATAGACACACATACGCACACTTATATATATATTTTTTATAAATACTGTTGTGAGTATATATACCCTATATAATATATACATCACTCACATATATAGATTAATATATAAGTGTGTGTGTGTGTGTGCACACACACTTGGAGATTAGTATATATGAGTGTGTGTGTGTGGTTGGATGTGTATATATATCTATGGTTATGAGTATTTATATATACACAGAAACAAACATATATTGAGATATGTACATAAACACCATATACATACATACACACTCATAGAGATAAGTATATATGAGTGTGTGGGCATGTATACCCACACACACACACACATAAAGATTAGTATGTATACTCAGAACTATATTTGTTATATTGAGTATGACACCCAACACATGAGTATATAGAGATCTTTATGTGTGTGTGTTTGTGTGTGTGTTGGGTACATACTTAACACATATATACTAATCTCTATGTGTGTATTTGTGTGTGTGTCTTATCTCTTTGTGTAGATTAGTATATATATATATTTCAATATGTGTATGTTTATGTGTGTGCCACACACACACACACACACACACTCATATATAATAATCTATATCTGTTCATATAACATATATACAAACACACACACACACATAGAGATTAGTTTATATGAGTGTATGTGTGTGTGTTTATATATGTATATGTGTGTGGGCACACACAAACATATATACACACACACATGGAGATAAGTAGACATATATATACACACAAACTCATATTTACTAATCTCTATGTGTCTCTCTATGTGTGCCTATATTTATATATACACAGATACACACACACACACACACACACACACACACACACATATATATATATATATATCGGTTGTGATTATAAATATATAGACACATACACACAAAGATTAGTATAGATGAGTGTGTATGTATGTTTATATACATACTCACAACCATATAAACTAATCTCCATGTGTGTGTGTGTGTGTCAGTATGTGATGTGTGTGTGTGTGTTGGGTATATATATACACATTGTGTCTGTATGTATGTATGTAGATATGCACACACAAACACACACTATTATATACTAATATTTATTGGTGTGTATTTTTGTGTGTGTATGTATATGTGTATGACTCATATATACTTATCTTTATGTGTGTGTATTTTTGTGTATGTTTGGAAGACAAGTAAATATGAGTGTGTGTGTGTGAGTACACAGACACTCATATACACTAATATCTATGTGTGTGTTGGGTATACATACTGACAACCATATATATTTATAGATAGACACACATGTAGATGTTATATACATGTATACAAATATATATATATATATACATATAGACATAACCATAGTTATATATATGAGTGAGTGTGTGTTTTAGATATATACACAGACACACAACACACACACACACACGTATGTGTTCACGAACACACACACTCACATACAAAGAGATTAGTATGTATAGATTAGTAAACATAAGTTTGTGTGAGTGCGTGTCTCTCTACAAATTCATATATATGCACACACACTTATATATACTAATATTTATATATGTGTGTTTCTGTGTGTGTGTGTGTCACACACACACACACTCATAATACTAATTTCTATGTATGTGTGTGTATGTGTCTATATATATATATATATATATATATATATGGTTGTGTGTCACACACATATGTGTTATGTGTAGGTATATATAGATCTCTATGTGTGTGTGTTTGTGTGTGTGTACCCAATCATATTTATTATGAGTGCGTGTTCTCCATATATATATATAAACATGAGACACACACACATTTGTGTTATATAGAGACACCGTATATATATTTAAATATACACACATATTTGTGTGTGTGTATTGAGTGTGTGTGTGTTGGGTATAATTACTTAAATTTATATATACTTATCTCTATGTGTGTATGTGTGTGTTCACATGTATGTGTGATAAGTATATATGTGTGTGCTTATATATATATAAGTGTGTGATAACACATACGTGCGTGTCTATATATTTATAAATGGTTGTGGGTATATATACGCACACACACTCATATACATGCACACACACACCCTCACACACATAAGCAAATGAAGATTAGTATATATACACACAGATATATATATATATATATATATATACACACACATAGAGATTAGTATATACGACTATGTGTGTGTGTGTTGGGTATACATACTCACAGACACACACACGCAGTT
>JACERR010000279.1:15000-27500 GCA_016760335.1 Gastrodia elata
TATACATATATATACTCACAACTGTATATAAATATATACACACACACACACACTCTCATATATATATTTTATATATAGTTATGAGTATATATACCCTATATAATATATATATCACTCACATATAGCGATTAGTATATATAAGTGTGTGTGTGTATGTGTACACACACATAGAGATTAGTATATATGAGTGTGTGTGTGTGTGTATGTGTGTGGTTGGATGTGTATATATATCTATGATTATGAGTATTTATATATACATACAAATAAACACATATTGAGTTATGTATATAAACACCATATACATATATACACACTCATAGAAATTGGTATATATGAGTGTGTGAGCATGTATACCCACACAAACACACATAAAGATTAGTATGTATACTCAGAACCATATGTGTTATATTGAGTATGTACACCCAACACATGAGTATATAGAGATCTTTACGTGTGTGTGTTTATGTGTGTGTTGGGTATACATACTCAACACATATATACTAATCTCTATATGTGTGTTTGTGTGTGCATCTTATCTCTTTGTGTGTAGATTAGTATATATATATATCTCAATGTGTGTATGTTTATGTGTGTGCCACACACACACACACACGCACACACACACTCATATATACTAATTTCTATCTGTTTATATAACATATATACAAACACACACACTTAGAGATTTGTATAAATGAGTGATGTATATGTGTAGCACACACACACACATAGAGATTAGTTTATATGAGTATATGTGTGTGTGTATATATATGTATGTGTGTGTGGGCACACATAGATATACATACACACAATGGAGATAAGTAAACATACATATACACACAAACTCATATTTACTAATCTCTATGTGTGCCTATATTTATATATACACAGATATATATATATACACACACACACACACACACACACACGCATATATACATATATATATACATACATACATACTTATCTGAATATGTGTATGTGTGAATTAGGTGTGTATATAACACATACATGTGTTTCACACACACACACACGTATATATTATATATATTTGTGTGTATTTATATATATACTAATCTCTATATGTATATGTCTACGACAAACACACATGGAGATAAATATATATGAGTGTGTGTATTTGTATGCAAGTATTAATGTGTATATATAAATATAAGAACACACAGACACACATAGATATATATAACACATACATGTGTGACATTAAGTATACATACTATACACACACATGCACACACACACTCATATATACTTATCTCTATATGTATTTGTGTGTGTGAGTGTGTGTCTATATATATATATATGGTTGTGAGTATCTATATTTGCTGTGGGTATGATACACACACATAGAGATTATGATTGTGAGTATGTATACCCAACACACACAAAAGTATATAATACATATGTGTGAGTGTGTGTCTATATATCTATGGTTATGAGTATTTATATATACATACAAACAAACACATATTGAGATATGTATATAAACACCATATACATACATACACACTCATAGAGATAGGTATATATGAGTGTGTGAGCATGTATACCCATACACACACATAAAAATTAGTATTTATACTCAGAACTGTATGTGTTATATTGAGTATGTACACCCAACACATGAGTATATAGAGATCTTTATGTGTGTGTGTTTGTGTGTGTGTTGGGTACATACCCAACACATATATACTAATCTTTATGTATGTATTTGTGTGTGTGTCTTATCTCTTTGTGTGTAGACTAGTATATATATATCTCAATGTGTGTATGTTTATGTGTGTGCCACACATACACACACACACTCATATATACGAATCTCTATTTGTTCATATAACATATATACAACACACACACTTAGAGATTTGTATATATGTGTGATGTGTGTGTAGCACACGCACACACATAGATTAGTTTATACAAGTGTATGTGTGTGTGTATATATATGTATGTGTGTGTGGGCACACACAAACATATGTACACACACACATGGAGATAAGTAGACGAACATATACACACAAACTTATATTTACTTATCTCTATGCGTGTGTGTCTATATTTATATATACACATATATATATAAACATACATATACACACACACACAGATATATATATATATATATATATATATATATATATATATAGATATATATATACATACATACATACATACTTATCTCAATATGTGTATGTGTGAATTAGGTGTGTATATAACACATACATGTATTTCACACACACACACACACACACACGTATGTATTATATATATTTGTGTGTATCTATATATATACTAATCTCAATATGTATATGTCTGTGACACACACATATGGAGATAAGTATATATGAGTGCGTGTATCTGTATGCATGTATTAATGTGTATATATAAATATAAGAGCACACAGACACACATAGATCTATATAACACATACGTGTGTGATATTAAGTATACATACTATACACACACATGCACACACACACTCATATATACTTATCTCTATATGTGTTTGTCTGTGTGAGTGTGTGTCTATATATATATATATATGGTTGTGAGTATTTATATTTGTTGTGGGTATGATACACACACATAGAGATTATGATTGTGAGTATGTATACCCAACACACACACAAGTATATAATACATATGTGTGTGTGTGTATATATATATATTTTTATACAGTTGTGAGTATGTATATCCAACATATGCACATATATATACTAATCTCTATGCACAAAGGCACATATATATATATATATACATGTCTCTATATATATGCTAATCACATACTCATATATAAATATATATGGGTGTGTGTGTGTGTCTGTGTGCATTGGGTATACATAATCACACACACACACATACAAATATACACACATAGAGATAAGTATAAATATATATTAGTGTGTGTATCTGTATTAGTATATATATAGACATACACACATAGCTCACAAACACACACAATACACACATATATGAGTGTGTGTATGTGTGTCTGCAAAGATATACGATGAATGTGTGTATGCCTATTTATAGACAACACACACACTAATGCACACACACACACACAGTTATAACACATACGTGTGATGCATACACAGATATCAGTATATATAAATGTGTGTAGATGTGTGTGTTGGGTCACACAACAAACACACACACAGTTATATATTTCTATATGCTTGTGTATATGGGTGTGTATATATATATATATATGTGTGTGTGTTTGTTGTGTGACCAAACACACACACACACACTTATATATACTAATCTTTTTATGTATGCATTACACGTATATATTATCACACACACACACACACACACTCATATATATACTCAAGAGTGTGTTGTGTGTGTGTGTGATTAGTATGTATGTGTGCATATATGTGTATGTTTATATATACATATATATAATATATATATATATATATATATATATATATATATATAGGCACATATTAGAGATTAGTATATATGAGTGCGTGGGTTTATACACGCTCATATATATAAGAGATTATTATATATGAGTGTTTGTGTGTGTGTGTCTATATATATATATATATATATCCACACAAACACAGATAGAGATTAGTGTGTATACCCAATACACACACACGCACATATACATAACACATGTGTGTTGTCACGCACACATAGATATATATATATACCCAACACACACACACACATACACACTCAGATGTACTTTTCTCTACGTGTGTGTATTTGTTATATTTTAATATATAATTGTATATATATCTACATGTGTGTGTCTATATTTTTTTATACAGTTGTGAGTGTGTATGCCCAACACACGCACATATATATACTAATCTCTATACGCAAAGACACACATGTATATATATATATATATATATGTATATATATAGTAATATATATACATGCCTATATATATATACTAATCACATACTCATATTTAAATATATATGAGTGTGTTTGGGTATATTGGGTATACATACTCACATACATATACACATAAATACAAACACATAGAGATAAGTATAAGTATATACATAGAGATAAGTATATATTAGTGTGTGTGTGTGTGCATGTGCTGGGTATATATATATATATATATATATATCTGTTACACACAAATACACACATAGACACTCTCATATATACTAATTTTTATGTGTGTGTGTTTAGACACACACATGTTAGGCACACACAAACACTCACACACACTCATATATATATATATGTATATAAAGTGTGTGTGTGTGTGTCTGCGAGCCTATATATATACATCTCCATGCGATGCACACACACACATAGAGATTAATATATATATATATATATATGTGTGTGTGTGTGTGTGTGTGTGTGTGCCTATATATGTGCGTGTGGGCGCACACAGACCCACACATACACATACACATAGAGATAAGTAAATTAGTGTATATGAGTGTGGATGTCTACTTACATGCATACTTATATGTAGACATACTCACACTCACATATGATTGTGAATAAGTGCTTATATATATATACATACACATACATACAGACATAGAGACTACACACACATTCACATAAACACACACACACATAGAGATAAATATATATATATGAGTATGTGTGGGTGTCACACACACACACACATACATAGAGATTAGTATATACTAATAAATTCTCTCTATGTGTGTGTGTGAGCACCAATACACAAATATGAGATAAGTATATATGAGTATGTGTATGTGTGTGTGTATACATAGAAATTAGTATATACTAATCTCCATGTGTATGTGTATGACACACATATTTATATATTGTAATCTCTATATGTGTGTGTGTGTATTGAGTGTTACAAACACACACAAATCACACAAACACACACATAAAGATATGTGTGTGAGTATACAAATAAGTTGACACACACATGTATGTGTTATCACAAACATAGATATACATAACATATACGTGGTCTGTATATATGAGACACACACACAGACACACACACACACACACTCAACACACACACACACACATTATATATGAGTGCATGTGTTCAGGGTATACATTGTCATACAGAGATTTGTGTTTTATATATTATGATTAATATTTATGTGTGTTTGTGTGTTTGTGTGTGTGTGTGTGCACACATACACACACATAAAAATAGACACATACACACAATGTCTATGTAATTATATACGATTGTATGTATACTTAACATACACACACCCACGCACACACACATATATTAGTATATATGAGTGTGGTGTGTATGTGTGTTTGGGTATCTATTTATATATGTATATAATAATTCACGTTGTATACACATGTATATATATATATATATATATATATATATATATATATATATATATATATATATATATATATAAATACACACGCACGCACGCACACACACACATAAGCACACACAAACACACACACACATAGAATTTAGTATCATTATACTCACACACTCATATATACTTATCTCTATCCGTGTGTGTGTGTGTTTGTGCATGCATATGTGTGTGTGTGTGTATTGGTATGTATACCCAACACACACACACACACAAATACACACACACACATGAGTATCTTACAATCTTACAACTGCATATATACATAGTGTGTGTGTGTATGTGTGAATGTGTGTTGAGTATACACACTCATATACAGTTGAGTACACATACTCATGTGTGTGTGTCAATGTGTGTGTGCCTATAAATTTATATTCACAATCATATATTTATATAGACGCACACACACACACAGATATATAACACATACGTGAGTATGTATATATATATATATATGGATGTGTGTGTCAATATATTTATATGCACACATGCTTAGACACACACATAGAGATTAGTATATATTATCTTATATGAATGTGTGTCTATACATTTATATATGGTTATGAGTATGTATACAGAAACACACACACACATACACATACACATAGAGATTAATATATATTTAAATATGGTTGTGAGTATATATGAGTGTCTGTGTATTGTGCTGTTTGTGTGAGTATATATACCTAACATAGATACACACACACACACACATATATATATTCTAATCTCTATATATTTATATATAATATCTATGAATAAGTATATATATACACACACACATAGAGATTAGTATACCCAACACATGTATATACTCACACCGTATGTGACACTCACACATAAATACTAATCTGTGTGTGTGCGTGTGTGTGTGTCTATATGTATATACTGTGTGTGTGTGTGTATAACACACACATAGAGATCAGTATATATTTATGAGTGTGTGTGTGTATATTGTGAGTATATACCAAACATAACCGCATACACACATACAGTATACATACTCACATGTGTGTGTGTGTGTGTCTGCCTAACACACACACACACAAATACTCATACATATAGATAAATATACTTGTGTGTGTGTGTGAGAGTTGTGAGTATGTATACCCAACACATACACACGCACACAAACACACATATAGAGACACACTATACAGTTATGAGTAGGTATACCCAACACACACACACCCACACACTTATATATAGATAAGTATGTATATCTAATATATAAATACACACACATATAGATTAGTATAAATGTGTGTGTGTGTGTGTGTATGTTTGTGTGTGTTTGTATGTGCATGTATGACACACATATATATACTAATCTCTATATGTATGTGAGTGTTGGACATACAACTATATATGATGTGCACACATATGTGTGTGTGTGTTATCACACATACTCATATCTCTATGTGTGTGCATGTGTGTACTCATATATACTAATATATAGCTACTATGTAAAAGTATGTATACCCAACATATACAGCACACACACATAGTATATCTATAATGACACATAAACACACAAATGTGTTGTATGAAAGCACATGTTTGTGTGTCTAATATATATGTGTGTGTGTGTGATAAGTGTATAAGTGTGTTGGGTATATATACCCACAACCATATATGTGTGTGTGTGTTGAGTATACATACCCCACACACACACACACATAGAGATTAGTATATATATATATATATATATATATATATATATATATATATATATATACGGTTAACATATACATATGTGTGTGTGTGTTAGGTATACATACTCACACATATGTACTAATGTGTGTGTGTGTGTCACACACACACACACACATTTATTTATCTCTACATGCATGCACACGCATATGTATCTATAGACATACATACATATGTGTGTGTGTATATATACATGGATGAACATGTATATATATTTATATACGGTTGTGAGTATGTACACCTAACACATACACTCATGGAGATAAGTATATATGAGTGTGTTGTATATAAATATATAGACACACACACACGTATGTGTTATATACATGTGTATATATATATATATATATATATATATATATATATATATATATATCTGTATATGTGTGTGTGTGTGTGTGTGTTCGTGGGTGTGTGTGTGTGTGTGTGTGTGTGTGTGTGTTTATGTGTGTGGGTATGAGTTGACACACACACATGCACATACATGGAGATTAGTATGTGTGAGTGTGTGTGAGTATATATGTTTCTGATACACACACACACATGTCTGTATGTGTGGGTATAAATATATAGTCACAGTCAAAACTGTATATAAACATGTGTGTGTGTATTGCACACACACTCATATATATTAATTTCTATGTGTGGTGTGTGTGTGTTTGTTTATTGTATGTGTGTGTGTGTGTTGGGTATACATACTCATAATTGTATATAAGTATATAGACACACACACACACTCATATATATATATATCTCACTTATATATATTAATCTCTATGTGCCTATACATGAATGTGTTTGTGTTTATATTTTTATATATAGTTGTGAGTATGTATACCCAATACACACATGCAAACATACATAAAGATTAGTATAGATGAGTCATAAGTATATATGAGTGTGTGTGGGTGTATGTGAGTGTTTAATATACACACTCGCACACACACACATACAAACACGCACACACATAGAGATTAGTATATATGAGTGTGTGTGTATGTGTGTTTGTGTATGTGTGTATTGGGTATACATATATAGTTAGTTAAATATACGGACACACACACACATGTGTGTGTCTATATAATTATATAGTATTGCTAGCATATATACCCACACACAGACACACACATACACACACACATACTCACAATTATATATAAATAAATAGATAAACACACACACAAACACACATACAGACACACACTCATAACATATAAATATATGTATATATATACAATAATCTCTATGTGACACACATTTACGTGTGTATAGAGACACACACTCATATGCACCCAACACACACATTTGTGTGTGTGATAACACATACATGTGTGTATTTATACGCGAATGTGTTATCACACACGCACATACATGCACACACATACTCATATATAAATAAGGATGTGTATAGACACATACACTACACACACATGCACACGCACACACACACACACACAGGCACACACACACACATATACACATACACACTCATATATATACACTCATATATACCCACATAAGAACACACACACAAACACAAACATACAGATAATATATGTGGTGTGTGTGTTAGTGTTATATACGGGTGTGTGTGTGTGTGTTGGCTTACATACTCACAACCGTGTGTGTTGGGTATACATACTCACGTACACAAAAATATATATATTAATCTCTATGTATGCACAAACACACTCATAGAGATTAATATATATATATAGTTGTGAGTATGTATACATACTCCATAATGGTATATAGACACATACACATACACACACACACATACCTAGAGATTAGTATACACACACACACATTTATATCTGTGTGTAACTCACAACTACTAATCTCTATGTGTCTGTGTTTTTGTATTTGTGTGTGTTGGGTATACATAATCACAACCGTATATAAATATGTAGACATACACACGTATATGTTATATATGAGTATGTACGCCCAACACATATGCACATATAGATTTTTATGTGTGTATGTGTGTATATATTAATCTCTATATGTGTGCGTATTTGCGTAGGTGTGTGTGTGTTCCACACACTCACAAGTGTGTGTATTGGGTATACAAACTTATCTCTATGTATGTTTGTGTGTGTGTGTTACCCAACATTTTAAATATATCACACGCACACACAGATATAAAGTATGTATAAGTGTGTGTACAAACACATATGTGTGTACAGACACACTTATATAAACTAATCTCCATATATATGAGCGTATGTGTGTATGTGTGTTGGGTATACACACATACACACATGCACACATACATGCTCATATATACTAATGTCTATGTGTGTGTGTGAGTGTGTGTGTGTATGTGTATTGGGTATACATACTCTCACACACACATAGAGATAAATATATATGAGTGTGTCTGAATGAGTGTGTGTTTGTGTGTTTGTGTATTATGAGTATGTATATCCAACACATATCTATGAGTGTCTGTGTGTCTGTTCAGTATACATATATAACTATGCATATATATATGTGTGAGTATGTATACCCAACACACACATACTTATATATCTCTATATATGCACATAGATACACACACACACACATAGATATATATATATATATATATACACACACACACACACATATATATATATTAGTGTGTATACTCATAATCGTATATTAGGTATACACACAAACACACTCATATTGTATGTGTTATATACAAAGAGTATCTATACCTAACACACACACACGTGTGTTTACCTGTACATAAAATGCGTGTGTGTATATATATATATATATAATATATATATATATATATATATATATATATATATATATTTTTTTTTTGTGTGTGATAACACATATGTGAGTATGCATATATATACCCAACACACACTCATATGTGTAGACATCTATATAAAATGTGTGTGTGTGTGTGTGTCAATATATAGACATACATACAAACACCAAAGACATACACACACACACACACAAAGAGATAAGTATATATGAGTGTGTGTGTATGTGTATTGGGTATACATACTCATAATTGTATAAACACACAAACACACACACACACACACACACACTCATATATACTAATCTCTATGTGTTTTTATTTATGTGTACACACACACACATATAGGTATTTGTATATATGAGTGTGTGTGTGGGTCCACCACACACACTCATGTATTGGGTATACATACTCACAATATTATATATATATATATATATATATATCTATATATATATATATATATATATATATATATATATATATATGAGTGTGTGAGATTAGTATATATAGATATATATTTGTGTGTGTACAAACATACATACATAGACATAAGTATACATGATATCACACATATAGAGATTAGTATATATGAGTGTGTGTGTGGTGTGTGTGTGTGAATATATATACCCAACACACACACACCATACACACACTCATATATACTAATCATTAAGCATGTGTGTGGTGTGTGTGTGTGAGTATATATACCCAACACACACACACCGTACACACACTCATATATACTAATCATTAAGCGTGTGTATTTGTGTGTATGTATATATATTTATATGTTCACTCAGTATATACACACACACACACACACACACACACACACACACACACACACACACACACACACACACATATATATATATATATATATATATATATATATATATATATATATACTAATCTCACACACATATGGATATACTAATCCCTAAGTGTGTGGGTGTTTATTACAGATACACACACATTCGCACACACGTACACACGCACTTATACACACACACACATCTCCACATACATATATAGAGATAAGTATATAAGTGAGTGAGAGTATGTCTATATATTTATATATATGTGACGCACACACACATAAATTGTTTGTATATATACTCACACACACAAACACACACACACACACATAGTGATAAGTATGTATAAGTGTGTGTGTGTGTGTGTGTTGGGTATACATACTCAGACACACACACACACATATATATACGCACTCATATTTTTAATGTGTGTGTGTGTATGTGTCCATATATATAGATACACACACACACACATTCATATATACTAATTTGTATGTGTGTGTGTGCTCCCATATATATAAAGATACACACATGTACGTGTTATCACATAAAGTGTGTGTGTATACATACTTACACTCATAGATATAAGTATATATGGGTGTATTACACATAGAGAAACACACACACACACACATATATATACTAATCTCTAACACACACACACACACACAACCATATGTATATATACTAATCTCCATCTGTCACATACACACATAAACACACACACACACACATAGAGATTATTAAATATATGTGTGTGTATGACACATGGACACACACACCACAACCATATATATATATACTAATCTTCATCTGTCACATACACACACAAACACACACACACACACATAGAGATTATTATATATATATGTGTCTGTATGACACATGGAGACACACATACATACACACACACACACACACACACAGATAGAGATAAGTATATCGACACACGCAAACACACACAATACCCAACACATGGAGATAAGCATATATGATAACACATATAGAGTTGTGAGTGTGTGTGATTGTGTATTTATACCCAATGCATCCACACACATACAAAAGTATGTATATATTAGTGTGTGTTTGTATGTGTTTGTGTGTGTTTGTGTTACACACACACACATATAAATTCTAAAGAGATTAGTATGTGTGTGTGTGTATCCTAAGTGGGTATATATGAGTGTGTGTGTGTATGTGTATCTATATATTTATATCTAAGTGTGTGCACAAACACACACACACATACATAGAGATTAGTATATATCCACACACACACATTTATATATGTGTGTAACTCACAATCGTACTAATCTCTATGTGTGTGTATTTGTATGTGTGTGTATTTGTATGTGTGTGTGTGTGTTGGGTATACATAGTCACAATCACATATAAATATATAGACACACACATGTATATGTTATATATGAGTATGTACGCCCAACACATATGTACATATAGACTAATCTTTATGTGTGTATGTGCATATATACTAATCTCTATGTGTGTGCATTTGTGTGTAGGTGTGTGTGTGTTCCACACACTCACATGCATGTGTGTTGGGTATATATTCTTATCTCTATGTGCGTGTGTGAGTACACACACACATACACTCATATATACTAATATCTGTGTGTGTATTACCCAACATTATAAATATAAAATATATCATATACACATACACATACACACCCATATACTAATTTTTATGTGTGTGTGTGTGTGAGTGTGTGTGTGTATGTGTGTTGGGTATACATACTCTCACACGCACACATATAGAGATAAATATATATGAGTGTGTGTGTCTGTGTGTGTGTTGTGAGTATGTATATCCAACACATA
>JACERR010000279.1:35000-37984 GCA_016760335.1 Gastrodia elata
TGTGTGTGTGAGTGTGTGTGTGTGTGTGTGTGTGTGAGTGTGTGTGTGTGTCTATAAATTTATATTCACAATCATATATTTTTATAGACATACACACACACAAATATATAATACATATGTTAGTATGTATATATATATGGATGTGTGTCGATATATTTATATACACACGCACACACACACAGAGATTAGTATATATGAATATATGTTAAAGTGTTGGGTATACATACTCACAACCGTATATAAATATATTATCCTATATGAATATGTGTCTATATATTTATATATGGTTGTGAGTATGTCTACACAAACACACATACACACACACAGACACACAGACACATAGAGATTAATATATAATTAAATATAGTTGTGAGTAGTATATATGAGTGTGTGTGTGTGTTGTACTATGTTTATGAGTATATATACCCAACACAGACACACACAGACACTCATATATATATTAATCTCTATATATTTATATATAATCTCTATGTATGAGTATGTATACACACACACATAGAGATTAGTATATCCATCACATGTATATACCCACACCATATATGACACACACATATATACTAATCTCTATATGTGTGTGTGTGTATAACACACACATAGATATTAGTATATATTTAGAGTGTGTGTGTGTGTATTGTGAGTATATTTACCCAACACAACTGCATACATACACACACAGTATACATACTCATATGTGTGTGTGTGCCTAACACACGCACACACACAAATACTCACACATAGAGATAAGTATACTTGTGTGTGTGTGTGCGTGTTGTGAGTATGTATACCCAACACACACACATGCACACAAACACACATATGGAGACAGACACTATATAATTATGAGTAGGTATATCCAACACACAGACACACCTACACACTTATATGGAAATAAGTATGTATACCCAACATATAAATACACACATAGAGATTAGTATAAATGTGTGTGTGTGTGCGTGTGTGTGAGTGTGTATATGTGACACACATATATATACTAATCTCTATATGTGTGTAAGTGTTGGGCATACAGCTATATACGGTGTGCACACATATGTGTGTGTGTTTGCGTGTGTGCGTGTGTTATCACACATACACACATCTCTATGTGTGTGCATGTGTGTACTCATATATACGAATATTTAGCTACTATGTATAAGTATGTATACCCAACACATATAGTACACACACATAGTATATCTATAATGACATATAAACACACAAATGTGTTGTATGATAAGACACATGTTTGTGTGTCTAGTATATATGTGTGTGTGTGTGTGTGATAAGTGTATAAGTGTATTGGATATATATATATACCCACAACCATATATATATGTATGTGTGTTAGGTATACATACTCAAGACATACACACACATAGAGATTAGTATATATATATATATACAGTTAACATATATGTATGTGTGTGCATGTTGGGTATACATACTCACACATATATACTAATGTGTGGGTGTGTGTTGGGTATACATACTCACACATATGTTTTAATGTGTGTGTCACGCATACAAACACACACACATTTATATGTCTCTACATGCATACACACGCATATGTATATAGACATACATACATGTGTCTGTGTAAATATACATGGATGAGCATGTATAAATATTTATATTTGGTTGTGAGTATATAAACCTAACACATACACACATAGAGATAAGTATATATGAGTGTGTTGTATATAAATATATAGACACTCACACGTATGTGTTATATACATTTGTGTGCGTATATATTTATATATATATATATATATATATATATATATATATATATATATATATCTCTGTGTGTGTGTGTTGGGCATTTATATATATCTCACTTATATATACTAATCTCTATGTGCTTATATATGAGTGTATTTATATTTATATATTTATATGTGGTTGTGAGTATGTATACCCAACACACACACACAAACACACATTCATAAAGATTAGTATATATGAGTATGTATGTGTGTATATATATATATATATATATATGTAGATACACACAGATAAGTATATATGAGTGTGTGTGGGTGTGTGTGAGTGTTTAATATACAGACTCGCACACACACATACAAACATGCACACACATAGAGATTAGTATATACAAGTGTGTATGTGTGTGTGTGTGTGTGTTGGGTATACATATATAGATAGACAAATATACAGACGCACACACACATGTGTGTGTCTATATAATTACAAACAGTTGCTAGCATGTATACCCACACACACATACTCACAACCGTATATAATAAATAAACTAACACACACATGCAAACACACACACACAGACACACTATATATATATATATATATATAAGAATCTCTATGTGACTCACATTTACGTGTGTATAGAGACACACACACTCATATGAACCCAAAACACACATGTGTGTGTGATAACACAGACATGTGTGTAAATATACACGAATGTGTTATCACACACACACATACATGCACACACATACTCATATATATAAGGATATGTATAGACACACACACACACATGCACACACACACACACATATACATATACACGCTCATCTATTTACACTCATATATACCCACATAAAAAACACCCACACAAACACACACATAGAGATTAATATATGTGGTGTGTGTATTAGTGTTATATACGGGTATGTGTGTGTGAGTGTGTTGGCTTACATACTCACAACCGTGTGTGTGTGTGTGTGTGTTGGGTATACATACTCACACACACACACAAATATATATATATATATTAATCTCTATGTATGCATAAATCACTCATAGAGATCAATATATATATGGTTGTGAGTATGTTTACATACTCATAATGGTATATAGACACACATACACACACATTTATATATGTGTGTAACTCACAATTATACTAATCTCTATGTATGTGTTTTTGTGTGTGTGTGTATGTTGGGTATACATAGTCACAACCGTTAAAAAATATATAG